>JAPYZO010005537.1:0-15906 GCA_030522905.1 Torymus flavipes | reverse complement strand
TATATGATCGCATCCTTATAATAGAATAGAAGAAA
This sequence comes from Torymus flavipes, assembly GCA_030522905.1. Taxonomy (NCBI): domain Eukaryota; kingdom Metazoa; phylum Arthropoda; class Insecta; order Hymenoptera; family Torymidae; genus Torymus; species Torymus flavipes. Next base: position 15,871 of record JAPYZO010005537.1, on the reverse strand, counting down.
GTGGAAAATATATTCGTTCTGAGGCCTGATTCTATCACGACGTAAGACGTCGCTAAAGCCTTAACGTGAGTTATTTTACTCTATTGAAAAGTTAAATGGCCGTTTTAAAGAGAATGTATCTGTACGAAATAATATACATTCGAGCATAATTAAATTTCTCTTAATACTTTAATATCTAATTCAATTAACGTAATTTAAACGCGACACACGCGCATTGTACATTCACTTCAAATGAATAGATAAAATGTATTTATTTGGTGGGCTTAATCACATTGTAATCTTGCGCAACCAATCATGAGTTAAGCCATTGAGGCTATTTAATTTTTAAATGCTAAATCGAAATATTTCAAGCAAAACGCGTTTAAACTCGGATGGTATTTTTATACATATCGTGATGTATTATACTCCGAATAAAGTTATTGTTTCGTTCCGATATAACTACCTTTCTCTATTGTTATGGTGATCATTGGAATGATTTGACAGATACTATGAATTTTCCAATAATTTAAAATAAAAAGAAAATAAACTTTATTTCAATTTATAATAATTGCAAGGTTTTTTAATAAGATTTTTTTTTATAAATTTAGAACGATAAATTGTTTTGAAAATTATAAATAATTTTATGAAGGCAATCATGTAAGATTTACGAGAGTTAAAGACAGTTTATACGTGGTGTTATTGAGCAAGGCTATTGTATATTGTTTGTCAATAAAATCAGTTTATCGACTACTTGTTGATAATAATTTTTATCAGGCTTGTTTTATCATTGATAATCGATAAGCGATAAATATTTACGTTAACTATACAATTACACCTGCGTTTAGGAATGATAAGGCAATCGTGATCCTTATAGAATCAGGCTCCTCATGGAACGAAAGTCGAGTCTTGAGTTAAATAAAAGGACATTTTTGTGGAGTTTCACGCATTTTCTTACATTTTTAAAAGTTTTCATGTATTTTCGCTTGCCTAATCTATTACCCACAAAATCGTTATGCTATTAAATTCTTTAATCTTGCTGTATGCAAAAAAGCGTAGTATTATAACTATCAAAAAGCTATAGAAAACGTACATGAAACTTAACAAAAATACAGAATCGTAGTGCATGTCAGACTCTCACTTAACAAAAACAATACACTTTAACCTCTGGGCACAAAAATTACCCACTCGACTCTTTTCTCAGCGCACCCGATCGATCGACAAAAGCGCTTTTTAGACAGAGCGCAAAAAGTATAGTACACGCGCGCGGCACGATGACACTCGAGAGAGCGTAAATCAGAGAGAAATTTCTTTTATTTAAAACCGCGTGCGCGCGTGTACATGTATGCGTGCGTCACAGCGCAGACCTCTAGAAATCCGCGGCAGTTGCGGCGGCGGCGGCGGCGGCGGCAACGTGTTATTCGAGCAGTTCAAGGATTCCCGCGGTTATTTTCGTCCCTCGATATAATCATTGCGTTAAAAAGAACGAATTCAGTACTCAATTTTGCGCGGCTGGTGCTTTGAATGCTTCAAAGCCTCCCCTGTGTGCCCGCAAGCTTAAAATAAAACCTTTTTTTTCTCCTCTCCTCGCCCAGAAGCAGTCGACAATTGCAGCTTTATACGTAAATGCAAAATGTAGTTTGTTGTTTCAACGTGTAGTATTGAACCATGCGGCTTTTGTACAACAAATTGCTTTTTGCCAGCTATAAAGCCCGACGATTACAATTTCGAAATAATTTCGTTGGAATTACGTCAGACGCATAGCTTATCCGCACGCTCCCCCAGCATCACGTTTCTATCAGCACAGTAGCAAAAAAGCAATTCCTATATAGATAACCCCATCTTGGCCAGTCACCGTGAAAGCCTTTCCGACGGCCGCAGCGCGCGCACCAAGAGCGATCTCATTCCATCCGAATCCATTACACACCCACCTCTATCACAAAGGACCAAAGCACTTTGAAGAATAGGAAAAAAAGACAAAGACGGCTCCGAAAGGCGCGGGTCGATTCGTACTCAACTCCATCGTGCAGCTCCCGTATTATGCGCTTTCGAAATTCGCTGCGCGCGCGCGCGCTCGCGTATAAGTATCGATTAGCCGAGCTCTCTGTTGCTTTACGCGCGCGCGGTGAACTGCCCGCGTGGAGGCGAAAAAATTACGCTGTACATGAGCTCTCGGATTATATATAAATACACTCATAACACAATGAGGAGATAGAGAAAGGGGCAGAGAGAGAAAAAAAATAAGCGAGCGTCATGCGTTTGCAGTACATGAGCATGCTGATATCGCTGATCCTGTCGGAGCTTGCGATGGCGACGGTCCTCGGCGTTATGACCTACCGTTGGCAGTCGGGTCTGGAGAATAGACTGGCCGAGCGACTGTCCAGCCATTACGGCCACGACGCGACGAGCGACGTCGCCTTCAGCCATAGCTTCGATTACGCCCAATACAAGGTATAATATCATGTTGCAACATATTACAGCCTTTTCTTTTTCTAATTCATTCTTTGTTTGTTATTTAGTTCAACTGCTGCGGGATCCACAGCGACGCGGACTACAACGGAACGGCCTGGTGGCGGGACAGCCAGATCTCCGGCACGCGGAGGCAGGTGCCGCTTACCTGCTGCGTCCTCAAGGACACTGAGGTACCTTAAGCGAGCTTTATATTGCTCGTTATGTATATATACCTTAATGCTGAAATTTTTTCTTTCAAAGGCGAAGAATACCGGGAGCCCCATGAGCGTCATCTCCCGAGTGTTCTACAAAAACGTGAGTGTATATTGATTTTACGCTGTCTGCTTGATTACACGAGGATTGATCTTTTATATGGTTGCGCTTGCAGAACGAAAAACCATGGCTCTACCCGCAACCCAAGGACGAGACGGCGTGCCAGTCGCTCGATGCCGCCGCGTACAAGAGCTTCAGGCACACGGAGGTACATATATATATATAGAGAGAGAGAGCTCAAAATTCAATAGCCATATCTCGCGTATATAACACCCTTAAGTTTAATTAAGAGAGTCTGTGCACGCGAGCAAAGCGGCAATATAAACCCTCTCCACTCTCTGTGTGTGTGTATATATAAGAGCATTAAAACGTATAAGCGGCCGTATCGTATCGTTTCAGGGCTGCCTCGAGAAAGTACGGGGCTATCTGCAGTACGACGCCTTCGTACTCATCGGCTTCGGCCTCGTGGTGGCGTTCGGCCAGGTAATGTATAATCATCTTTATTTTACAGCTATAATATCATTGCTCTAATGGGATTGAGCTGACGATCGCCTGGAATTTCATTTTGAAATTTTGTTAAATGCAGCGCTTCGTCGAAACGTATTATATTTTCTAACTTTCCGGGTCAATTGGTGGGTGTATTATTTTTTCTTATTTTATAAAAGAAAAAAAAAAGAAGAAAATTATTTATCGAAAATTTATACCGCATCAAAATTACACGTAGTTTTTCCATAACTAATTTTATTCCAAGAAAAATAACGTAGAGTAATATATCTCTTTAAAATTGAAACCTATCCCCAATATTTTACTCCGTCTTTTCGCCATTACCTTACGAAATCTATATCGTCCTTGAAAAAAAAGAACCTCTCAAGCTGAGCTTAAAAAGAACCCTCATCCATTCCCACCTAAAAAAAGGACTACTACAACCGCTATACATCACACGTGTCTAACCCCGCAGATCCTGGGCATAATAGCATCGGCGTGTCTCTGCCAATCTATCGGCGACGCGCACAACGGATGACCCCAGCAGCAGCAGTCCTCCTCGTCGTCGTCGCACCATCACCACCAGCAGCAACAGCGTCGAGCCAGCGGAGGCGGTGTCCACCGTTCGGGCAGCATTAGGTAGACGACGAAGACCATGCAGCAGCAGCCCCTGCAGCGCATCGACGAGGACTACGAGTGCGAGTTCCGCAGATACTTCTGATGATGATGATGATGATGGATGATGATTGTTATCCCACGAGCGAGCCTAAAATGATCTTTATCCCCCTACCCCCTACCCTTAATATGTGTGTGACTGGTCGACTGACTGCGTGAAAGGGTGAAGTCGATATTGTATATGACGTCGCCGTTTTGTGAGTACCTTGCGAGAAGAGCGAGCGAGAGAGAGAGAAAGAGAAAGGTATGTAATTAACGTGTATTAAGAACCTATACGCGCCGCACAACGTACAAAGTCCACTATATTATATACCTGCACGGAACGCCGATGCGACGTTTGTCGGGTGACTATATACATAGATAAATATATATATATACTCGTTGTCGCGCTGCTGTCTTTGTAAACTGTGAGCGAGCGAGTTTGTTCATCGAGCGGTTCCGTGCAAGAAAATTTCGCACAGAAATTCAAAGTATTGTATATCTATATTGTACACGCTGAATATCTCAAATATCTTCATTGGGGTGTGTGTGTGTGTATAATATGTCCGCTGACGTTTTAGAGACGTTCGTACACGTGTGTAACGTAAAATTCATTCGGGACTCGAAATTTTGTAATACAACTTTTGCGCGAATTCCGTGATGTGTAACGCGAGATCTTCAGGGCGACATACAACGTCGAAGGACAAAAAGAAGCATATGTTTGTGAAAAATTTTACATCCTCAAGACTCGAACCTGATCTTCGCATTGATTTTTCTGGGAAAGTGTATACTTATAATATCTGGCGCGCACACGGGCCGCAAGCTCGCGAAAGTCACGTAAACTCTCTATAATTGTGTTCAACGTCGTTAACGGCGTAACTTAGATAGTCTAACCAAAGATAACAAAAAAAGTATATTATTATGTATAAAAAAAGGTAAACGCGAGAACGCTTATTTAGGTAAACAGTGAGGCATCGTGATGAGGTTGTTCTAGTTTTATCTAAACTAACCACGTGCATTATGCTCTGTACCTTGTAATTAGAATATTATTATCGAACTCAAACGAGAAATTTTATCGAGATGTTATCATAGGTAAAACTGGAATATTTGTATAAGAAAGTAGGCAGGATTCCATCGTCAAAGTTTGTAAGCTCGCGAATTATAGTATACTCACTACAAGTCTCATCTTTCGGAGGTGTGTGCAAACATTTGCGGAACATCATTGAATCTACATGCATTCGTCTGTGAAATGTAAATTTCAATGTTACTCGTATCTAAAGAAAATTGACTAATATAGAAGCATGTTGGCATTATCCATGAAAACCTGCTGGTTCTATTTGTTAAATCGAGTATTTTAATGATTATATGATTAAGAGTTTTCAAATAAGAGATGAGAATGATTTTGAAAAAATCGAAAACTTTTATAATTGATAAATTACATTTATTTACTTTTTAATAAGCAAGTATTAATATCGAATTCCACGAAAAAGTATATTATTTGCGTATATATATATATATATATTTCCTATAACAATTAACAGTATTATTTTTAAAATTTTTTAGACGATTTTTCACAATGAAAAAATTTCTAAAAAAAATAATCTTTGATATTATTTAATGTAAGAACAGCTTTATAAGTAAGTCCCAACGCATGTAAAATATTATAACTGTTTTAAAACAACAAGGAGGTACAATATGACAATATATTATATGAAAAATTGACCAACATACGATTTTAGTTGAAAACAAATTGAAAACTTTTATAAAAAATTTCGTCGATTTTAAATCTTTTTCTCTGAAAGAACGCATTGGGTAAACAAACATTTACAATGTCAAAACCAATTTTAAAACTTTGTCTCAGAAAATTTTAAAAGAATTATATTCCTTTCGAATTATATTTATAAAAGATAATATATTATATTGAAATTTTTAACGCAACTATGAAAGGCCAAAAGGAAAGACGAATTAAGAATAACGAACGTATCTCCTGCAATATGTTCAATAATGAAAACTTCAATTATAGTAAAGTGACTTTAAGCAAAATGACTTTTTAAAAATTTAGTGTATAAATAAGGTAAACAAAACGTAATAGCATTTGTTACATTAGGTATTACGTTGTACAAAGCAACGCATTGAAATATACCCTGTGTCATTTGAAAATTCACCGAATAACTTATATATCTACTGTTTCAAGCTTCGTACGATGTATTTGTAAAGCTTGGTTTTTAATTATTGTCGGAAAAAACGTGCTATTAGCTTTCGATAAGAATGCCAAAAAAGCTATAATTTTACGCGACAAAAAAAAAGAGAGAGAGAGAGAGCTAAAACAAAATGTGATTCTTATTGTAAATATCCGATCGCATTTGAGAAAAAAATTGCATGTGTCAACGATAAAAAAAACAGAGATAAATAAAAAAATATATATATATATATTCATTACACGTACACGAGTCGCTAAGCGATTTATTTTTCATACTGACTGTATTTCTCCGCTGTCGCAGGTGGTATTCGTTGCATTTACGATATATTTTTTAAGATATTCCACGTGTGTGTTTTTCAGTTAACGAGAAGAAGGGAGACGAAGAAAATGAAGAAGATACGAAACGAGAGATATATAAAAGACAAAAAAAATCCGTTATCGTAGATAGAGACGTATAATAATATATATATGTATGTGCGTGTGTGTGCCAAGTGCGCAGGGTACAAGCAATGACCAAGGTCAAGAAAGTCGTCCATTTGTGTATATCTACTTAGGATACGGTGTAAAGTAGATGACAGCAAAAAGTAAAAAAAAAAGTATAATAAAACAAGAGTAACATTGTGCCAAGGAAAACCAACGCGGCCCTGACGGTGCCTCGCGGCCCGTCACTATAAATGTACGAAAAATGTAAAAACAATTCTGTGCAAATAAAGATATCGTTCTCTGTGGAGTATTTCACTTTCTTTTTTTCTCTCTTTTTCCTGCATAAGTTCTCACTATTCCCAATAAAAGAGAAAAAATTTCGCTTTCAGGTAAGCCATACCCGTATAAAAACTCAGCAACGTACTTTTTCTGTTTATTGTAAACAAATAAAAAATAACTAGATTCACGTACAAAACAATAATCCTCACGCGTAATAATACACCTCGCGGTCGTTGAGCTTCTGCACGGGCCTGGAATTCGACAGGATCGGGCCCTCCATCGAGCACACCATCCGGAACTTGGAGAGCTACGACGTACCCAATAAAATCAAACCTCATCTCTCCTATATACCCATAATTAAAAAAAAAAGATAGGTATGCATACCTGAGCGGAAGAGATGGCAAGAGGCTCGGGTTTGATAATCCAAGTAACGACCTCGCTGCAGGGCGGCTGAGTGAGCGAGCCGCTGTACGTGTAGTACTTGCGCTCGAAACTGGGGAAGAGCCACTCGAGCGGGAACGCGGCCACTTGGACAGAGGCGCCGGGACGCGAGATCCGCCACAGATTCGTCACGATATGGTCGAGGTAGGGATTATCGCTGCTGGTTATCTGAAGATTTTTTTTAGTGCGTTTCAAAAATACCAAAATGCTCGCGCCGAAAAAAGTTGAACTTATACCTGGAAGAACAGCGAGACAATGGCAAATCCATCGCGGACCTTGCGCACCGCCGCGTCCTGGCTGCTCGCGACGCCGCGCTTAGCATGCACGAGCTGCAGCTCGAGGGGATGCCGCACGTGGTCGAGGCTGTGCTCGGCGCCCTCGTCGTCCGCCGGACCCCAGCGAAACTGCGCCCAACGGAAGTCGTAGACGCCCCGTAGCGGTCCGCCCTGGAACGTCGGTCGATTGGATAATGGCCAGTAGCCGAAGAGTATCACTAAAAATGGAAATACAATACATAACTATATATAGTTTAAAAACTATATTCGCGAAATTATTTATGACTTTTCAAGCGGATTTCCTACGTTCGTTTTTGTTTCGACGAGCTTTTTGAAAGAGGAAGCTTTTTCAAATGCTTTTTTACAAAATGAATTTTTTCTCACTTTTATTCTGCGAGTTTTGCATAGAAAAAAATGATTTTTCAAATACACAATAAATGTTTAGTTTCACCTTGATATTCTTTGTATACAAAGTATATTTACAGTACAAAAAATCGTGTAATTACACTACTTATTTATATAAACCTTTTCCTTTCGAGACTGTCGATACGAAAAAGCTTGATTTAAAAAAAAATATATATATATATAAAAAATATAGAAATATCCATAAAAATGCCAACCTCTATTCCCATCATTGGCGATGCTCATGCTAACCGGCTCCTCTGCGTAACCGCACCACATGAGTGGCTCGGACGGTGCGAGAACGGCAGCCTCTCTGGTGATTATATTAATCGGGGATTGCTCGCGGCCGCGGGCCTCGGGGTAGGCAAGCTTCCAGGACTTGGGTCCGCAAGCGTCGCCGTAAAGATAGGCCGAGGTTACGCCAGTAGGCGCGGGACAGTCGAACGCTGCCAGGATGCAGCTCCAGTCGAGCAGCTCCATCAGCAGCAGCGCTGTACATATCGATTACAAGGTGAGTAATGGTGATGATAGAGGTTAAGAGGGGGGTGATGATAGATCTACTTAGGAGGAACGTGCTGCCGAGGAACACGAGGACGTCGATCAGGGAGTAAGTCATGATGGTATACTGGTAATTTTACGAGTTACTGACGAGAAGACGCAAGGACGGCATTACCGGGAAATTTTAAAGACCGGTGATGGGTGAGATTTCATTTTCTAAAGAAGTGTGACGTTGGCCGCGGTATCGCCTGGAGAACACGGATATTCGCTGCACATCGATTTCGTTTATATTGTTACACGTGTTTAGTTTTGTATAACCTAAATTCAAAATTTTTAGTTTTCTTAAATTGTTGTGAATATAAACCGACCAGAAAAAATGCACAAGAAATCGAAAAAAAGTTAATAATTATACATAAAATGTATATTTCATATTTAGAATAATTTTTTACACTTGAAAATAATATGTTCCTTAGAGGAAGAAGCAATCTACACGTCAACCACGGGGTTACCAAAGTGGAGCCAATCGCCAATCGATTTGAACAGCATGTACACTCTACACGCCAGATTTTCACCCTTACTTTTGGAAGGACACTTATCGTGCAACGGGACCGCCAAATTGATCAATACAGGAACGACAGGTTCTTATGAAACATTTAAAAAATGTTTGAATAAAAGTAGGATATCGTAAAACATTTTTCTACTAAAATCTCAAAATATATCAGCTATGAAATACACTTTTCGTATATTTTCTGGTCAAAAGCTCATTTCCAAACATTGCATAAAAAATATTAGCTCACGGCCATTTACTAAACTTGAATTTCTTTTTCCACTCCAAGTGAAAATCGAGCTGAATGAAGGCACAACCAGCGCTGCCGATCCCAGCAACACCTACAAGCCTGTGATCCTTCGAGGCGGTCCACTCGCCGAATCCGCCGAGTACCCATTCGCCGAGGCGCAATTCCGCTGGGGTCCGAGCGACGCGCGTGGCGCCGAGCACAGCCTCGAGGGCGCTTGGTTCACTATGGAGGCACAGCTCGTCCACTGGAACGCAGAGTACGGCTCCATCGACAAGTGCTACGAGAGACCCGACGGGCTTGCCATCGTCGCGTTTCTCCTGCAGGTGGTCGGCTGTCCCAGCATGACGGACAATCCGAATTTTTCCTGCATCACAGATAACCTGGCGAGAGTGAAGACGGCTGGGAGAAGCGCGGAAATTGATCGAGGTTCGCGCGTTTTTAACTTTGATTGGCGTGTATATTGTGTTTGTGAATAATGCCGAGTGCGTGTGGTTAAAGATTGTTTCAAGTGGATAACGGACGTTTGCTCGCAACCGGGATATTACACGTACACCGGCTCGCTCACCACTCCGCCGTACGCCGAGTGCGTCACCTGGATTGTCATACCGCGAGCAGTGAAAATCTCAGCGAGACAAGTGAGACCCCTTTTTTCCAAAATGTGTAAAATGTTTTTCTGAGTTTTTGTTTGTACCACAGGCGGAAGCCTTTAGAAATCTTTATAATGGCAAGGGCGAGTGCATCGTGCAAAACTACAGGGAACCGCACAGGATTCACGAGAGGAAGATTTTCTACGCCGTTGAAGCTTAATTGTTGCGTATCCAAGTGTCTATATATTATACCCTCACGCATGTATCGTCTGTCGTTTGTTCGCACACGACCACATAACGTTAACGTAACCTAACCAACATTCGGCTCCAATCGAAATTACGAAAATCAAAATTCAAGTATATAATCATTTCAACAAATAGGACGCAAAATTAAACAAGTTTACAAATGGCAACGGAAAATGAATTAAAAAGTAAACCGTTCGATCGATAAGAACAGTTATTGTAAAAAGAATAATCTGTATAATAACTAAAACGTTTTTTATTCATCTCAGCGCTATCCAGGAGAAAACAATCGCCCATCGAGTTGCGCGAGGACATCGTGAAGCCAATCCACCTGCCGCCGTTGACTCTCATCGGGCACTGGCTGAACGACGGCAAAGCAATCCTCTCGAACAACGGAGCCAATCGTTAGATATATTTCATTGAAAAAAGTTATCTCAAAGCGAACGGGAAGAGAGAGAAAAAAATGTCGTGTTATTAATTCACAGTGATGGTTCAGCTGAAGGGCGAGAGAATACCGTCCGTCGTAAAGTGCGGCCCGCTGCGCGACGAGTACGAGTTTCACAGCGCGCAGTTCCACTGGGGCGAGGACGACTGCTGCGGCTCCGAGCACACCGTCAACGGCGCGTGGTAAATTACGTCAAAGATAATTCAAACTTTTCATTTTATACTCGTATATATAGGAGAAGCTAACCTCGTTACGTGCGTTATATCACAGTTCATATCGGTTTCTACATAAATTATTCACAGGACGGGAAAAGTTTACGTAACATGCACCAAGCGCACACTCTGTCGTTGGATAGAATTTATTTTTTAAGCCCCCCAGTGTATATATACGCACATATAGGTTTTCGATGGAGGCGCACGCGGTGCACTGGAATCGAAAGTATCGGACGTTCGACGAGTGCCTGAAGCACGCGGACGGCCTCTGCATTCTGGCTTATTTATTTCTGGTGAGTCGTCCTGCTGATTGCCAATGTTATGTAGCTCTCGTCTTACCTAACGTCAGATGGTTTCGATATACAATCTTATGTTATATTTGATTGAAAATTGAATAACATAATGATATACATTTCTTTCGAGGTAAGGGACAATAACGACGATTACAAAATATCCACGACATTAGAGAAGATAACCGATAACTTGAAGCACGTGACGAAAGTGAACTCTACCAGGAAAATCGCAGCTGGTGAAAAATATTCTTAATTAAGAAATTTCCAAATTCAATACCAAAGACAAAAGGGTATGCGTTTTTTTATTGTAGACTCGTTGCGCTGGATCCGCAAGGCCGTCAACTGCGACTCGTACTACTTGTATCGGGGCTCCTACAACAAGGCTGATAATCCGGAGTGCGCGATCTGGCTGGTCTTCCCGCGGCCCCTGCCTATACGCGCTGATCAGGTGATTTTTTTAAAATCAAGCAAACAAAATTTTCTACTTTGTCGACGGCAATGATGTTTACATTGCAGATGGCCGAGTTCCGGAAGCTGGAGAACGAGAGAGGCAAGCGGGTACTCGATAACAGGCGCGAGATGCAGTGGTTGAACGACAGGAAGATTTACAAGGTCGTGCCGCAATAAAGAACGTTTAATTGAAAATGATTGACAAATAATTTAATTAAAAAAAAAAAGTAAAATAAAGGAACACTGACAAATGCTTCAGTCGATAGTGTGTTTATTCAAGTAATCCTTCAAATCCATAACATCGGCTATTTTGTCAACAGTCTCGCAAAGTAAAGCATAAATTCTCACGCAACAGACCTCACGGTACATCGCTTCATTCTTTTCACCCACATGATGCTTATTTTTTTCATCGACTTCGTTTTCGTCTTCGTCCTCATTGTCTTCAGCATCGTAGCGTGCAAAGCAGCGAGACCGAATACCCTCACATTCAGCATCGAAAGTATCGAAAAACGTGCCTAACAATCTGTAAACCAGCTTTCGCCTCGAGAACTTGGGCCGATCGTACAGAACATTAGGTCGCAGAAGCCGAGTCGATATCTCGCGGAACCGCTGAAGACTTTCGTCCCGCACGTCCGACTGTTTGAGACGCAGAATCGCCAAGCGCATGTCCGCTAAGCAGAGGTTCCATTCTTCGTCCCCTTTAGCAATTCGATACATCATCTTCAGATCATCAACAAGGGCGAAGTCATAGGAATGGCCAGGATTTCGGGCTCTGAAGACATCGGGTTCGAGGAAGAACAGCTCGTATGGCACGTCTTGTACGCAGGGCTCGCTTGTCGCAGCCAAGAATAGATACTCTACAATATCTCGTATTATCGAGTCCCGGACCTTTAGGCTCACGCATTCTTCGAGACCCTGGAGCTGAAGACTTTCGCGATGATTCAGCTCGTTGCCGTCAGAGGTCCCCCAAAGCCGCACGCACAGTGTGTTCGGGTAAATCTTTGGCTCTACGAGAATTTTCCAGGTCTCCGAATATACTCTAACGCGCTCTGAGTGAAACCATATGGAGAGCTTCACCGTCTGTCCCGGCGGAATGATGCAAGAGTTCTTGTTGAAGAAAAAGCAGCTGCTAAAGTCGCCGTACACCGGCTGTGGAGTAAACGAGGGAGTGACGTTTCGCCAGTCCAGCTTCACAGTTCTCACGCCTTTGTTCTCGAAACACAACGTCCTCTTGCAGCGTTCATCACCATTCGAATGAAAAATGAGGCTCCAGACGATGGGCTTCGACTTCTTTATAATCCGATACACACAGTCACTCTCTAACGGCGCATAAACATACTTTTTCTCGTTCGTGTCCTCCTTCAACTCCTTCAGTGTCGCTGTTTCCTCGGCCGTCATCTTCTCAAAGTGTTGTCCACTTTCCAGAACGAATTCCCGGTCCTGGATCTTCAGAGCGATCCGCTCGTCAGGGTTCTCGAGGATCCTTCTTTTCGGCTCCTCAGCCGTCACCGATATCACAGGCGTGCGGATGAAGTCTTTGTGACGGCCATCGCCACACTGGAACTTCTTACCGACGACCACGAGATCATCCGTCTCAGGCTTCTTCGGCTCGATGAACTTCAGTTCCTCCTTCAGTTCTGAAGCGCGCTTTCGTGCGTAGTCTCCGCAGTCCCACCTCGTTTTCGCTGTTAATTAAAATACATAAATGTTAAATTAAATGCCGCTGATGATACATATAGAAATCGGATTACTGTTTATCTCTGGTCCACTCGCGCTCGGATCCACGAGCTTCTTCTCCCTCTTTATGCGATCCGGCAGAGCGACCCTCGTCACCTTGGGCGGTAAATTTCTAGCCTCTCTGTCCTCGTACGCGACAACATCATCAGCGTTCTGATCATCTTCAAATTTACATATCTTCAAGCGATCGGCAGTCCGCCAGAACGCCGGATTCCCACGATATCTAAAGAATCATTCTTTACTATGCACAATCTCATTACCAAAATTATTGCTATTACGAAATGCACCTATCCTGATGGGTGACCTCGCGCCTCGCGGCAGCCTGCAGCAGCCTCCTCGTCTCCGTCTTCTCTCTCGCCTTCTCATGGGCGTTGAGGGCCAATTCGGTCGGCCGACGCTTAAGCTTAGCGCACAGCAGCCGCTGACGACGCTCCCGGTCAGCCAGCCAGCGCCTCCAGTTGGCCAATCGACGGTCCTCCTGTGGCGGGGGATCTGGAATTAGAGGGCCGTCACAGGCTAGGGGTGCCTGGATGCGCTGTGGGCGATGATCGTAGGACCAGGGCGACGAGGACTTTGGTTTGCCGATCTTTCGGGCGTGGTCCATATCTAGGCTGGATTATCTTTTAAAGGGTCGTCTTCTTCATGTATAAAGACTTTATTTTGTAGAAATGGAAAGACTCTATAGAAAAATGAAAAAAGAATTGATGAATATTTTTAGTTTAGTTTTTTTATTAGACTAAGGTTAGTTATATTTTTTTATTTATAAGATTTCGGTGGATAGTAGATATGTGATATTTTTTACCTAGAATCTTATCGCCTCCATGTTTTAATGCCTTATCAATCCGTCACTACATTTTAACATTATACTCGGGCGGGTTCGACAAAGCCGAACCGCAACCTCAAACTCCCTAATAATAAAAATCTTTCCCCCTCTTGTCTTTGACGTAACCTATAAATTTCTCGTTTGATTAAACACCCCGTACATCAGAAACCAGCTCAGCCATTGATCAACATGAGCACCGACGGTGTCCCAGGTACTTAACTAATCCTCCAGCGAAATTCGTCACATTAATGCCTCACGCACAGAAGCCGACGAAGTGGCAGCCGCCCTGACCGAGGAGGAGGGCCGCGCCACACTGGATACGTCCGTCGCGAGGATCAACGTGGGCGAGGTGCAACGCGTACAGCTTAATCCACTCGTCTGGTACAACCACGATGTCGCGCCGAAGAAGCTCAAGATCACAAACACCGGGTACACGGGTGAGAGGCGATTTATGGGCCGTGGGGTTAAGTATGTATAAGGCTGATTAAAATGAAAATAATGAAAGGTCGATGATGAAGCATGAATATTATTGTTGTTTTATTTTTCTTATGATTTTTTTATCATTCGTCTTTCTACCTGAGTTCTTCAATTAAAAAATCCAAATTTAACTACAATGCTAGCTAAGCCTAATTCTTAATGCATAAATCTGTGGAAAAAGGTACTTACTTCTGTATAAACGAAAATAAAAGAGAGAAAAACAAAAAACAAAAAAATATTCAGTGATACTGAGCGCAAAGTGGCAGACGGAGCGACCGTACCTCGTCGACGGCCCGTTCCTGGACAACTACGTCTTCTCGCAGTTGCACTTCCACTGGGGCAAGAACGACATGTGCGGTAGCGAGCACCGCCCCGACGGAGCCTGGTATATACACCTCACGTCTATTATATAAAACAACGATTATAAACTATAACATTCACACGTGCTGCTGCGCGGTATAATAAGTCAGCCTCCCTTATTTTTATTAACACGCCGCGTATTTATAGCGGATATATTAATAGAACGAATGTTTACGGAAAAAACACGTACCCCTCGATCGCCTTGAATGCGGCGCGAAAATAGCCTCCAATAGGATATAAACATAACACGTGGAAGCTGCGCGAAGAGCGCTGTATACCTATATGTATACACCGTACACATACCCTTATATAGGCGACCTTGTACTTGGTGGAGGGAAGGCGGGCGGATCGATTGATATTTTATAATTAAATATTCAACAGCGCGCCGATGGAGCTGCACGCCGTGTATTTCAAAGCGGCGTACCACGCGCAGAGGGAGGCGCAGAGGCACCCCGACGGCTTGGCTATTCTCGTGCACATGTTCAGGGTGAGCTGGCCAACGACTTGTTCTCTCTTGGCTTTGTAAATATTGGATCGGCCCGCGGTTTCTCAATAGTAGATGAGGGTGGCCCGATGGTGTGAGGGTTTCAGTCTTTTATGATGGTTAATTTTCGATGGATGTCGGTTGGGGAGGATTTTATTAATTTTCGATGGATGTCGGTTGGGGAGGATTTTATTCACTGAAAGCTCTATTCAAATTTAATCTTGGATTTCGTATACGGGTGTTGAAGGAAAATTGACCAAGAACATTCATATTGTATTAACGTGGGTGCGGTATCTTTTGTGTATACATAATTTATTAATTAATTGTAATTTCTAAAACTGTTCTCTTCTCCTCGACACAGCTCGACCCGACCCCCAATCACGCGCTAGCGTGGCTCCTGGAGGCTCTGCCTCGGATCCGTGACCCCGGCGCATCAACCCGGATCGAGCACCCGGAACCATTGGTCGGACTGACGCGGCCCTTCTCCGACGACTACCTGATGTACCGGAGCGCGCTCCCTGGCGCCGACGAGCAGCCTCCTCAGCCGGTGCTCTGGGTCATCAGTCGCGAACCGATCGGAGCTTCCAGCGAACAGGTGTATATTATAG
>JAPYZO010005536.1:0-14302 GCA_030522905.1 Torymus flavipes | reverse complement strand
AGAATTTATTAAATTAATTTATCAAATTATTAAAATAAACTTTTTCCCGCTTGCAACGATTTTTTATAAATAATTACAATTTGATAAAGCGATTAGATAATTTTTATGTAATAAAAATTCCCTTCGTAGACATTCTATATCATTCGAACCTTCGTTGCTACGTCGCATGTAAATAAACGAATAACCTCTTCAGACACTCACGCCGAGAAGTAGTCACTTTTTGCCCGGGAAAGGGGTCTCGGTATCAAAGGGTTAATGAAATCATATAGTTTACTATACGAAATACCTGAAGTTTTCAGCATTTCTGCTTAATTCTGAAAAAAGTTTAGCCAATTTGATAATTTCGATACGAGATTCGGATTCAGCGGGCCCAAACCATATAGCTTATGTACTCTGGTTGGCGGTTTAGATTCAGCGGGCCCAAAAACCTGTAAATATGCTGGTTTACTTTGTGTGCCATGGATTTTCTGGATTCGACCTTGGTCTGACCTTGACCCTGACCTGACCGGGTCAAACGAACCTCTGATTCGGATTCAGCGGGCCCAAAAACATGTAAATATGCTGGTTTACTTTGTTTGGAATGAATTTTCTGGATTCAACCTTCGTCTGACCTTGACCCTGACGTGACCTTATCAAACGGTCCTCAGATTCGGATTCAGCGGGCTCAAAAACATAAAGTTCATGTGGTCTGGTCTACCGCTCAGGATACCTTTCTTTTTGTAGGTCTGTGTTATTATTGAAAAATTATTATGTATCTTCACTTCAAAAGTCACATTTTACATATATACATAAGTTCGTATAATAACGATGGCGGCATTATGAATCTTCATGCGCGTGATGGTTAGCAGTAATGATGTGCGATTGTCCCGTGCGATGAACGAGAAACACGATGCGCGACAGAGCTCGGCATTAGCCGCAGCAGTATCGTGCATTATGTTTCGCAGTGAATTACTAGTGTACCTGTCTTTCTGTGTACCTAACACAATTCATGTCGAGTCACGGAGCGTTCGCCGGATACCTACAGCGTATGGGCAAGAAGAAGACCCCCTGGTGTCAGTACTGCCTCACGGAGGTGGACTCGGCGAAGCACACACTCCTCTATTGTGGCTGGTGGGCCAAGAATAGAGCGCGAATGGATGTCCTTGGCAGGCTGCTGATGCCCGACAATATGGTCCCGATTATTCTCCAAAGTCGGGACCATTGGGCGGCGGGCGACATCCTTAAAACCAAGAGGCTAGTGCAAATCTGAGTAGCGATCCTTCGTCGTCCGATAGGAAGGTCGCCACAATGAAGGCGGCTAGTGACCTGGACGGGGCAGGGCCGAAGACCCTTATGGGGGCCTCGCCCACCTTGTCAGCCGCAAACGGAGTACTAGCTGCCACTCGCTATGGCGTGGGTCCAAGGAGGTGAGTTTTAGGACGTTTCTGTCTGAGTCCATCACTGCCGGTCGTCCCACCGTCGTGCATCAATGCATTTCTTCTCTCTAAAAAAAGAAAAAAAAGGTTCTAAAGGGGAGCAGTACGTAGACATGCATGTGCTCTCAGCATAATTTTTGCTCTCATGAAAAAAAAAAAAAATAAAAAAATAAAACAATAGTAAAATACGAGTGGCCCGAAAGGCTGAAGTGATGGACTCTCCTTCTGGCTACCAATTGAAAGGATTTAATAGTATAAATCTACTCTTGAACACGCGCAAGTAAAGCGGTACTAATCTACTACGTTACGACTTATGATACGTGTTTAGAAATGAATTAAATGTACTATATACATAGTACATACATGCACGTATCAAACACTAGACATCGTACCTCTATCCCCGCTATCTCTATTGCCTTAATGTAAGTTAGTCACCTGTCCCGATTGCGGGAGTAGTTCTCTAGCAGATACGAGCAAAGTGTCTACATAAGCTCTTTTGTCAACATAACCGAAAAAAGTATACACTTCGAAAAATAAGTACCTCTGAAAGCATTACTAAGTATGGTTAGTGCGATAATAGTTAATATTTATACAAAATTCTACGAGAAAATTGTTGATGAAGCATCTGCGCAAAAATATGTAATAATAATAAGTGATATACGATAATGGTATGATTAGTGAAATAAGCGATTCTATATTAAATGCTGTATTGGATAAATATATGTACTCTACTTGTTTTTGTATTGCACAAATAAAAGATCTTCTACTCTATTCTATTCTAATCCTTTTGCCCATTCTAGCCCTCGATCCTTTTTCTACGGATAAATATATTAAGGTCAAACAATACGAAACAAGCAAAATAGATTATAAAACTACACATGAAAAGTTAAACTTAAACTATGTTTTGTTGAAAAATATTAATTTTTCACGACATTATAAGCAATTACAGATTGTGGAAGAATACAGTTAACAATTTTACTTTGATGAAACGATTAATCAGGTTGTAATTTTAACGTTTTCCTTTCACAATCTTTGATTGCTTGTAATTTCCTGGAAAATAAATGTTTTTTACGAAATAACTTCTTTATTTTCATTTCTGGTTCTAGTCTGCTTGATCTAATTGATATGCTATCACAGTCCTACTCTTGTACCTCGATAGATAGTTTGAGTTTGTCTAGTTCCGGAAAACGCGCACGGACTTAGCACGCCCAGAGAAAGTTGTACTTTGATATCTGAGTCTATTACTCACTACCTAATCAGAACTAGAAATGTCTGGTCTTTTATTCCGACGTCAGCTATACCTCGGCAGAGATATGCGTGTATCACCTTCACATAAGTTAGAGCATTACACGCGATCTACAGCTCATAGAGGGCTACCATCAGTCGTGCACCACCACCGTGATCTTTCCTACATCGAGCACATATTTAGTCAGTACCCTGGTGTCCCCCAATCGACTTCAATTGCCGCCACTAAAAAAATAAACTCACACTTTATCCAGTCCACACGCTTCATTTGTACGAGGGACAAATTCTCGTTTCATTTATTTTACCTAACTCACCTTTAGTAGATCGGACATAGTAGCTCCTCAATCTTTCCTTTTTTATAACTGCAGTCTTTTATGACTCTGTTTATCCCTATGGTGTACAGATGTATATCACATACACTTTTACAAGCTTATGATTGACCCAACTCCTTAGACTACGTGGAAGTAGCTGGTCAGAAGTTTCCGGGTCTAACTGACGAGATATAGAAGACGAATTGAGGCGAAAATTTTGTTTATTTAATTATTGAATAAAAAGGTTTGATTTGTTCTATTAACCTCACTATTAAAAGTTAGGCTAATATGATTTACGATTTCTGAAACCTTCATTATATTACGTACAATAATAATAAAATAATTTTCAATGTACTTTCAGGTATGGAAGGAGCTGAAATTA
Source organism: Torymus flavipes (assembly GCA_030522905.1). NCBI lineage: Eukaryota > Metazoa > Arthropoda > Insecta > Hymenoptera > Torymidae > Torymus > Torymus flavipes. The sequence goes on along the minus strand of JAPYZO010005536.1, from coordinate 10,949 downwards.
ACAAATCTCTACTTGCATTAAAGGAGTGCATCAGAGCTCTTGGTCGAAAAGGAACACACTTACCGTTTCGAGCAAGTAAATTGACGCAAGTTCTGAGAGACAGTTTCATTGGAGAAAAATCTAAAACTTGCATGGTAAATCATCTTTCAATCTAATATTTATAATTTATCAACTAAAATCAATTTTTTCTTAAATAATTCAAATACTTTTAAGAGTATAATCATTACTTCTCTAACTAAATGAATAAAACACTACCAACGTGATTTTAATAAAATGAGAAAAGTAGAAAACAGTTGATAAACGTAAAAATTCAATTGTTTAGATACGACCGCTAGTTGGGACGGTCTTATAATATTACCATAGCAAAAACTATCAGAATGGAAATACTAAAATTTAATGCGTAAAAACCATTTTCGACTTACAAGGAGAGCCCACACCCTCCGTGAAACGGATTTTCGCGGGCATTGGAGAGTCGGTTTCGGGTACCTAAAAATGAAGCCCAGTGCTCACATTTCCGTCCAATGGACCATTTTCCGTGAGATATGGGCAATTTCATTGCAAATTTCCTCTATTTCGTCAAAAAATGAAAATGATGTTTTTTCTATTGACTGTCACATTGCAAGTATTTAAGATTCGAAAACGTGGAAGAAAAATTATAAAAGTAGAGAGTAAGAGCTAAAAATTAGCTGTGATTTGTTAAAAAATATTAGTTTTTCAGGAAATTATAAGTAGTAAAAAATAGCGTAAGAAAATGGTTAAAAATACGATCCATTTAATCGGTTAAAATGAAGACACATTTTTATCTATATTTTTAGCTCTTACTCTCTACTTTTATAATTTTTCTTCCACGTTTTCGAATCTTAAATACTTGCAATGTGACAGTCAATAGAAAAAACATCATTTTTTCACGAAATAGAGGAAATTTGCGATAAAATTGCCCATATCTCACGAAAAAGGCTCCATTGGTTGGAAATGTGAGCACTGGGCTTCATTTTTAGGTACCAGAAACCGACTCTCCAATGCCCGGGAAAATCCGTTTTACGGAGGGTATGGACTCTCTTTGTTAGAGTACGTGCGACGTAAGCACTTTCTGAGATAAATGTATGTCTGTACGTCCGTATATTATTAAGTTACCTGATTATCTTAATGAATTTCCAATCAATTTCATTAGAATTATGATCACAAGCTCCTCTAATTGCATCAACCCTGTGGTCCTCCACTGAGAAAGATCGATAATGAAGTTTAAAAATGCGAGTACGAGAAAAAAATTCAAAATATCGATTTTTAAGCACAATGTCTAAGAAAATTAATTTTAAGTTAATATCTATACATCTATCTTCTAAAAATAATTAAAAAACGAGCAAGAATTGACAAAAATATGTTAAACGTTAAAGTTATAGATTATAATAAAACAAAACTTTTTGTCACTTCACATTTTCATGAACGATTGCGCAGCTCCAAAATGGGAAAGGGGTGTGAAAGTGCCATACACTAATGTATCGACATCGCCGCCTCAGAGGCACTACTCTCAAACTGAGAAATCATTTAATAGAAGCGCTTCTTTGCCCTCTTATCGACTACTGCTCCCTGGCGTATTGTAACATCTCTAAGGAATAGGATATTATGCTTCAAAGGGTAATAAAGGAAAAAAGGGACTAGCACATCACTCTGGACCGCATGTGCTGGACCGCACATGTTGATCGGAGACACTACTTTGCTTCCAATATGTTTTATAAAATTAATCAGAGTGGCCAGCCTAATTTTCTAGTCAATTTCCTCCTCCGTAGCGTCAGTGGCCGACCTATCAGAAGAGGTCTGAAGCCCCTAATTTCTCTAGCAGGACCATGAAGCACCGTGAAACTTCCGCCATATCACTACTGCCTACATCGGGTACTCACTATTCTCAACAATTGACGATAGTCCTAACATAGCATCTTTCAAAATCTCACTCTATAATTTCATCTCTATAATTTCACCTAGAAGCCACATCATCATTCCAACAACATGTGTTCAAATTTCGAGAAGCATTCTAACCATGTAATCACTTTCTAAATTTATTGCATACTTATGCTTATTTATTACTTATATACTCATCGGCTACTGTTAACTATTATTAGACCTATTGTAACTGTTATTTTACGTTGATGTTAAAAGTTCTCCGGAAACGGAGAGAAAATTAATTTTCTTTTGGATATGAAAGGAGTTAAGGGGGCTAAACACCTTTTTTTCTGAAATAAAAAAGTCATAGTTTAATACACAAATGTAACCTAAATATTTCTTACTTTTTACACATGAAAGGAGGTACATTTACGTTAGCGGAGACCTTAGTATGGGTCCTTTATATGGTCCAGAACCATATTCATCGATGAAATAAGTTTTTCACTGTCCGTAAGCTTTCAAATTTTCCTGTTGATGGATTCACTCGAGATATGAACTAAACTACTCCAAAATAGTATAATTCCGAGATGAGTGTAGGGATTCTTGATCCAATGAAAATAAATTTTTTTGGCTGTTTTTCATTAATTTTTTTAATTTTTCTCAATTTTTTAAATTTTTTCAAAATTTTTGTGATGTAAAAATTTTTCCTGTCATTTAATCCTAAATCCCTACACTCATCTCGGAATTATACTATTTTGGAGTAATTTTATTCAAATCTGGGGTGAATCCATTCACAGAAAAATTTGAAAGCTTACAGACAGTGAAAAAACTTTTTTCATCGATGAATATGGTTCTGGACCATATAAAGGGCCATATCATTTCTTTGGCGCTACGTATCATAGGGATACCTCCGATAGCTGGCTTGATCTCTGTCTTCTGGACAAACAGGACAATCTCGTTGATTTCTAGAAAACTTAGTCACCTTTTGCCGATGGTCACTGCTACCTAGGTCTGCATACGCCCAAACCTACTCAAACCTCATTTTCTTATCGTAATTACAAGGTTATCTGTGCAACTACTCTCACAGAATACCTCAAAGGGATTGGTCTGTGGCACAGTCGACCTCACTCGAAGATTGTGTCGCTGTTCTTCAAACACACGTTAGCAGTGCAATAGAGAAACTCGCCCCTCTAAAAACCATCTCTCCAGCTAAAAATCGACATCCCTGGTTCCACATAGCATATCGTACTTTGATTGAAGAGCGCGATAGTCTTTACAAACGTTTCTGCAGAACAAGGCTAGTGGAAGACCTGCTCGCGTATAGACAGAAACGTGATCTTGCTCATTGAGAAATTGAGGAAGCGAGACAAAACTATCACTACACTCGGCTCTCCCTGCTAACAGATCCTAAAGATATTTGGCGCGAGCTTCAACATGTAGGCATCTCTTCGAAAAAGAAGTTGCCTGCTCGACCATTTTCAATCAATGAACACAATGCTCATTTCAGGAGTATCTCGTACGATCACGACACTCCACCAGTTACAGACTTCTTGAACTCCCTGGTCTCTTCTAACAACTCTGAGCAATTCACATTTGATGAAGTTCAGGTTTCTGATGTCATGGCCGCAGTGAATCACTTCAACACACAAGCCAGAGGATCAGATGGCATCCCCCAATACGTGATACGACTAGCACTTTCTTTTTTAGCTCCAATTATTTGCAGAATCTTTAACCAATCTCTGCGAAAAGCACATTTTCCCTCTCTTTGTAAGAAGTCTACCGTAATTGCTTTGAATAAAGTAAACTCTCCTTTATATTTGAGTGACTTCCGTCCAATATCACGTCTATGCTTTCTGTCCAAAGCCCTCGAATGGCTGGTACAGCATCAAACCTCAGCTTACTTAGAGTCTAGGCTCTTCCTTGATCCTCGTCAGGGCTACGCAAAATTACCTCAAGCTAAATGTAGATAAAAAAGGTGGGTTATGAATCTTCGTTGCGAATCCTGGGAATGATTCTAGACTCGAAGTTTTCTTGGAAAGAACACATTGCGCATATGAGTCGTCTTATACATTCTCTTATGTATCGCCTTAGGCGATTCGCCTATACTATTTTAGAAAAACCCCAATCTGAGACTGCGTAAAGATTTAATTCAAATGCGACTTTTTTGCATAATGGACTACTGTTCTCTTGTTTACTGTGATCTATCATCGGACCTCGATGATAAACTGCAAAAACTAGTCAATTGTGGTATTCGCTATATTTTTGGTATCAGAAGGTGTGATCACATTAGTCCTCAGAGGTGTGAGTTAGGCTGGTTAACCACTGCTGCGCGAAGAACATACTTTGCAGCAAACTTACTTCGCCGAGTATTTAACACTGCAATACCATCCTACTTATAAGCCTCCTTTAATTTTCGTATTGCTACTCACCCGGGGTGACATGGCACCCCTACATATATCAAGCTTTAGTTGAGACCTTGAAAAAATCATTCCACGTTAGCTCTGCGTACCTATGGAACTCACTACCATCTCATGTACGCAAAACCAAATATATACTGCTTTTTAAAACACATCTTCATCGTCATCTCTTTCTATCCGAATAATCTTATAAACCTGCGAGAATATTAACCTAATTTCTAACCATACTTCTAAACCTGCGATAATGTTAAATTAAATTCAAATTATACTTGGTAACCTGCGATAATGTTAACTCAATTTCCAGTCATAGTACACTTATAATGGCGCGTATTATTCTTATATTATTTTATTACTCTGTTATTATATAATCTAAAAATTCTATTATTCTGTTCAGATATAAACTAAAAATTCCATTATTCTGTATATCCGTTAATTATATCTAACAAATTTCTGTAAATTAAACAACTATTTGTAAATTTTGTACAACATAATGTACATCAATAAACTCTCTCTCTCTCTCTCTCTCTCTCTCTCTCTCTCTCTCTCTCTCTCCCTCCCTCCCTCTCTCTCTCTCTCTCTCTCTCTCTCTCTCTCTCTCTCTCTCTAGAAAAAAAATTATTTTTATTTTAGTTTTATTGATTTAAAAAAAAACCTCTAAAATATTTAATTAATTATAAATTATACGAATTCTACGTTAATAAAAAAATCATGTTTTGTGATTGAATGTGCATTATTTGAATAAATTTCGGCAATAGTTTAAAAATGGCTGATGGCTGACTTACTGCGAAATTCATCGACTAAAACAACATTTTTAGCTTGCACACTTAGACAAACAACCTAACATCTAACAGCAGTGGTGCGAATTTATTATATAATTTTTGAAATCATATTAGGCCGTTAAATTATTATCACCAGTCTAAGTATTTCAAAGTGCTATGTTAATGATATTTTTTATATACATTCTTAATTTAAAAAGATTATATATTTTTTTTTAATTTTCAATTATAAACAATACCTTAGTGATAAAATGAGTAATTTTTTAAATTATTATGTTTTTTAAATAATAAATTCTTTAATACAAATTTTTTTTATAGCTGTGTCATGAATGTGCTTTTCTTTTTTATTTATTTATTTATTTTTTTGCCAAGATAACAAGTCAAGTGTACCCGAGAATTACTCATATACAGGTGTTTTCTTCCTCTTCTCTCTTCTTTCTTATTCTCTCCTAATTTGATTCAATCTGTCCACCACTCCGGTGTTGAGATCAATTACAGCATCGCAGGGAGACGAGGGTCCTTTCCATGAGGCCCTAAAACGTTCTCTTTCTTGTCGAAACCTGAGACACATGAACAAAGCATGTTCCGCGACCTTATCAACCTCATGACATGTCGGGCACTCCTTGCTTTGATGTACTTCAATTTTCTTCAGATAGTTGCGAAAGCAGCATGGTTTGCACATGGGTGAGATGAAAGGGGACGGGTATATGTCTTCTCTGTGCCCACTCCACGACACATGGGGTGGGATGGTAGGTCCACCGACCGTATCTTCGAGATATTGCACTTTTTCGATGCTTTTTTCTATACGACGATGAGGGCAACATGTCTGCATAGGCTATCATCGCCACCCCATCTGGGAGTTGTTGCCTAAGCAGGCCGTTGTTCAGGACGTTCCAGATTGGGCAACCAATACCGAGCCTTGCGACACATCTCCTGTGATGTTATAAGAATGCGTGGCATCGTAATTGTCATAGACGAGAGTTAGGTAGCTCGGGATGACCCTTCGAAGATACAGTAGTACCCTCAGGTTTTCCAAGGCCAGCATGATTTTATCCCACCGGGCCGTGTTGAACGCCTTCCTTACATCTAAACTGATGATAGCACACATGCGTTTTGTGCACCGTCTACCACTAACTGCGTTGTTGACTAGTGCCGCAACTCTGTCGATTATTGATTGACCCTTTCTAAAGCCGAGTTGATTATCAGACGAGTCTTTGGCCTGCTGTATAGCTGCTTCCAGTCTAGCAGATATGATCCGCTTAAATAATTTCCCGACAATGTCCAACAGAAGAGTAGTCGATATAAGGATAACTCATCCGGAGGTTTATTTCCGTTAGGACGAAGAACTAAAAATTCCTTCAGATAGGTATGCGTTGAAAGTGGAATCGATGAAGGTTGAACTAGATCGAGCATTGGTACCTCTGAGTTTGATTTTGTTTATGACCGTTTCACACGGTCGACCCCACGGGTCATGATCCACTTCCTCACAGAAATCCTGCCAACAATTTCTTGGCTGCCTTGAGCTCTTTTCTATGTTGCTCAGAGCTGGCGCTTAACTCTTTGCGCAGCGTTCCGCGAATTCCTCTTTGGTGCAGTTTCTTAGTTCCAATGCACTCTTTGCGTATTACGGCAATGTTATTGATCTACCAGTATCCTGGTAGGTGCCCCTGATGGTTTTTCGTCGTGGACATTGAAGCATCGCATACTGCTATAATGATCTGCGAGAGGCTTTGTGCCCTAACTTCAGCTGTTCCTCCAACAGATGCTTCTTCCAAGGGCCTTATTCTGTAAGTCGTATCGCACCATACAAAACATACAAACCATGAAAACCATATAAAAGTGAGCGTTAATTCTGATATATCGCACGTTAATAGTTACAGAATAACCCTTCAGGGATCAGAGAAAAGTCGCCCTGTCAAAGGAAGCTAATGCGTATCTCACTATTTTTGGTATTCATGTCATATCCGTTGTCCTACTCGTCGGCAGGAGTTGGTACGCGAGAGCTTGGTGATCACTGCCAGTGTACCAATCACTGACTCGCCAGTTAAATCGCTCTTGACTCAATGTGGGATCGACAAAGGTCAGCTCTACTATAAACGACTTGTTTCCTTTGTTCTTGGTTGGTGTTGACCCTGTATGAGCATTCCATAGTTCTAGTATTTCGAAGGCCTTAAGTAGTGCATGCCCGTGGTGGTTCGTCTTCTTGATTCTCTATTGGTTTGCCCAGGCGTTAAAGTTCACTCCAATTTCTACCGACATTAGGGATGTTCTATCGCTGGCAACGATAGTATCCAAGAACCTTCCGAACTTTTAATGTTAGAAATAATAAAGATGGTTTATTGGTGGCAAAAGCCAGTCCGTACGTGTGTCTTACATCGCGGTCAGAAAACGAGTAGATAGAAGCATGCGCACTACGCTGCTCACGGAACTCACATACAAACACCCTGGAGTGGGGAGACACGCTTGTGCGTGTTTCGTTCGCCGTCGCTCGGCAGACGAGCATACCATTGTATCTTCGCGTAGAGTGTATATGGTGTTAAACATTCACATATTCCAACAAGTTTAACTGTCGTTACTTAGTGCACCGACCACCTCCGTTGTCTGCTCATTGGCGGTCGGGCAGGTCACTGCCACATGACCCTCCTTCCCACACCGGAAGCATAAGGACGACCAGTCAACTGTAATCTTTCAATTCCTAGTCCTATTTCGTGGCATTGAAAGCAACGAGTTACTGCTTCACGTAAGCGGAGCCGGCAATTGCTCTATCCTGTTCTGAGCTTACGAACTTTTATAATCTTTTTTGTTACTGCTACTGGCAGCAGGACACTGGCTACTTAAGTGCCACTGTAAGACACACTGATTGTGATATTCTCAGTAATAATCATTCCGGGGCCTGTTGTTTCGTCCAGATATTTGATATCTACACGCCCCAAGCAACTCGGAAAGATGGTGAACACTCCTTTAACGAAACAGGAGTCCTTCGCCTATCAGTTGGAGCAACAAGACGAAGTCATCCCCCGATCAGCCGAGAGAAGTTACTTCGAGCGAATAATAGAGTCGGGAACAACAAGGCACCGATGATGGACAACATCCTGAACGTAGCGCTGAAGACGGCAATAAAGGCAGCTCCAGATATGTTTCTGGATATATACAATACCTGCCTTGTTTTATACATTATACATATCCTTTATTTTAAACCGGATTGAGACCGATGTTGGACACCGTCTAGCCGACAATCAGTATGGCTTCAGGATGGGAAGATCAACCCTAGACGCGATCAACTAAGTAGTAGGTAAAGGGAAGGAGGTAATCTCTGGAGTACGGAGGAACCGTGTGAGGTAGAAATACTGCCTGCTGGCAGCTCTTGGTATTAAAAATGCCTTTATTTCAGCTAGGTGGAGGAATATCTCCCTAGCATTGGATAGGCTCGGGATATCAACGTACCTGAAGAAGATGATCAAAAGCTACCTAGAAAATTGACTACTTGTGTATAATACAGAAAAGGGTCAGAAATACTACGAAATTACCCTGTGGAACAGGAGGAGATCCAGCTTATTTTGGGAGATTGCTGCGAAGCGGTACAACAATGGATGAGGTTAGTCGTCCTCATAAGTAGAAGAAATGGAATGCATCTGATAAGGGGAGGTGGACACATCGCCTCATTCCTCGAGTTAATGGTTGGGTGAATCGCAAACACGGGGAGGTAAACTATGACCTAATCCAGATGCTCTCAAAAATCACGAATGCTTTAGAGCCTACCTTCACCGACTTAAGCACGAGAAGGCACCGTAGTGCTTGATGGAGTACGGAGTACCCAAAGATCCGGAACATGTATTATTCTGGTGCCAGCGTTTTACTGATGAGAAAAAGGAACTGGAAGACACACTGGAATTACCACCTGAGCCAGAACCCCCGTGAAATAGATATTGAGAGCGGAGGAAAAGTGGTCCGGGGTCAGTGGTATCGCCACAACCGTTACGAAGAGACTCCGAGAAGAGGAGCAGAAAGACGATGAGATCAACAACAACGATTCCCCGTAATACACCATAAAACAAATAAATAAACTGAAAATGTGGAAGAGCTGAACAGCTGAGGCAGCCCACGCGACTGTTCCGCGGGGGCAACGAAAGGCCAATGACGATGAGGTTAGGGTTTTACTCGGTAAATCTAGTACAGCAGTCCGACGCACAGGTACACAGTACCTACGGTGCATAAAGCGTTTCCCCCTCCCTAAAACACATAAACGTAACCTACATGGAGAGAAGTCCACAGGCATATAGACCGTGTGCCCTCTAGGCGCAGGATGTGTGCCCTCCATGCGACATGCTTTGCGCCTCACCGCCACAGCGTTTATTTCTTTTCGATTAATTATCTCGGAACCTTACACTCATCGAAATCGAGTAAAAAGTCGTTTCCTATGCAAAATTTTACGCTCTTTCAATTGGTGTTCCATTTTGTTATAGACTAAGCCGTCCTCGAGATATAAACAAATAAAACTTTCAAACGCTATTTTTACATAGAACCCCTGGACGGAAAATCGGATTTTTAGACCTCGATTTACCTTATAAGCAACCAAAATCCAGCTATTTATGTGACAAACCGATTCCCGAGCAATTGATATACTCGTATGAACGGCGCGCGGCGCAGACGACGCGGGAGAACTCGGACGAAATGAGCAACGGGAAAGCTGGAAGCTAGCACGGGAAAATCTCCTGCGTATACACATGAAACCATCCTACGCGCCTATATATGGTGGCGCTCGAGGGCACACGGTCTATATACCTATGAACTTCTTTCCGTGTAGGAGTTGCAATAGATACGCGGATGTTATTCAAAGACCACCTTAGGACCGCATACTAAAGACATCAAAAGCAGCCGTGATGGTTTCTTCTTTCATCGGTGTTATATTCCGTGATTCTATTGATACTGTATGTAGTAACCCAAGCTATGGTGCCGCTTGCCAAAGGGTCCACAGGACAATCGCTCTGAGAGTGGCCTGTGCCTACCGTACCGTATCAGACATCGCTCCCTCGGTAGTCGACGGACTGCTGTAGACCTAATGGCGTGTGAGAGCTGAATTATAGCGCCAAGGTATGGTTAGAAAATAGGGTGACTTTTACCAGAGACAACGTGGAAACCAATGGTGCAGGAAGACCGGGGAAGAGTGGCAACTCCGATGGGAATAACAGGCAATGGCCGGTTGAACCATTGCATGATCTCATGTTTCATAGAGTGGACAGAGAGGAGAGACATATTCATGATCTTTCATTTCACCCAGGTACTAACTGGGCATGGCTGCTTTTGCAGATACATGAAAAGGATTGGAGTATACCAAAGCGTAGAGTTTCCAACATGTGCTGAAATGGACGAGGATGAGGACGCTCTGTTCGTATGTCCCACGTTTTGGGAAAAGAAAGAAAGGTTTAGGGCCTTATGAGAAGATTCTTTAACTCCTTAGGGCATCGGGAAAGATTGGGTTGGGAAGAGAGAGAGGAACGAAGAGAGATATTAAAATAGAGCGCGAAAGAGTTAGTTACCTCTGTCTTTTCCTTGCTCGCTCTCCGTCTTCCTCACCCTCCCTCACACTGTATCTCTCGCTCTTGCTCTCTCACCCGCTTTTCTGGTCTATCTCATTAATCATTATATATTGATTCTTAATTTGTTATAAAACGGGAAGAAATTAGGAAATGATGAAGAGGGATGAACAAAGGAAAGAGTGAGCGGGAGAGAAAGGAACATATAATTGGAGAGAGAGGTCGAGAGGGAAGGAGTGAGGATAGTGAATAAAAGAGAGGAAGAGGGATGACAAGACTTGAGGTTGACAACCTCTCTCACCCGCTCTTCCGCTCTCTCTCATTGATCATTATATATTGATTCT
>JAPYZO010005535.1:0-11626 GCA_030522905.1 Torymus flavipes | reverse complement strand
TTTTTTATTAATTACTGATAGCTCTATACTACATGTCGTATACACGCTTGTCACAAGTTTGTATTTTTGAAGCAAATTCAAATATTCGTACAGCATACCCTGGCATTAAGAAAATTTCGCGGCTGCGTTCTAATTTTGTAAATGTACCTTTACGCGCGTCGAGTTAAATGTTAAACGAGCTCGCTGCTAAAAAGTTTGCCTTAATACGATATTTTGTTTAGAGAGCCAGCCCGACTTACGGCGCGTCCATAATGCACGCCCGGGAAGAAATTAAAAATGATAATTTTATTTCGCCATCTAAAGTTAAGCAGCCAGCCATAACGAGATAGGGAGAAAAGCAAAGAGAGAACCCGCTGAAATATTTATACGTCGTGACTCAAAAAAAAGCTCTGCGAAAAAAGTAAAGGAGAGAAAGTGAGCAAGAGAGAAAGCACATACGGAATCTTGCTATATCTCAAACGGAGGAAGACAAATAAACGCGTCGAGTTCACATTAAAAGTCTCTGTGAAAAGCTTTTTCTCTCATTCTTCTATATCTCGTCGTGAACGGGCGTCGCGAAAATCATTTATGCAAAAAGCACGAAGCACGTTCTATAATTCGTAATTTAAATGTGCATCAAATATGTAGGCCAGCCGCGAGAGATAGGGAAACACTTTGCTCGCGGCCGCAAGTTGTGTATATGGTGCATAAGTATGTATACATCGAATGTTCGATATCTCGCGCGCCTCGCCTTCGCTCGCTGGCGTATTGTCTGCGGGCCGGGAATTGATACTTAAGGAGCGGGGGCGCTACGAACGAAGGGCGAATTGTCTCGTTTTATCGCGAACTCGAGACTCTTTATCTTTATCGGTACGAAGGAAGAGCGAGAGAGAGAGAGAGAGAGAGAGAGTGAGAGAGAGAGGCGGCGGTTGGTGTCGACGAGAGAGGGAGGAAGATGATTTCATCTTGGCGGGTGCGCGAGCGGTTGTCTTGTTAGTTCCAGTTCTGCTGCGAAGAATTAGCGTAGATAAGCGCGCTACGTTGTGCTACGAGACGCGCTCCGGTGAGATAGCTATTTCAGGGAGCTATATCATTATTATATGCGGTATTGAGGTTTGTTCGCTTGTTGGACCTTTTATTCAATTCTAATACGACATTTCTCTACAGATAAATAAGGAAGAAAGAAGCCTTTAAATTCGTAAAGTTCTCTTGTTAGAGACTGGGTACGTCGTTAAAAGCTTTTTAAAACAATAGTCTATTATTTGCGTTCACTGCCGCAACGAGTTCGGTAAAAAAAAGTTGCTATCGTTATATTCGTAACGACTATCTCAGCTTCGTACACTTCCGCGCTACTAAACATTTTTAACGCTACTTGCCGGGGGGACGGATATCAGCAGCTAATAAAGCACCAACAGCCGCACAACTCCTCTCGTAAGCGTGCGAACGTGTGTTTGTTCAGCGACAGGCTGGTATAACAACGAAATAACGACCGAAGTTTTAAAAACCAAAGAACATGGAAAGGTAACTACTTATCGGTGAGAGAGAGAGAGAGAGAGAGCTTGCAAAGTTGAGTGTGTAGGTATGTAGGAACGCACACACGAGCGCGTGCGCGCTTAACTTTTCCATGTTGAACTCCCATGAGTGCACGCGAAAACAGTCGGGAAATTCATTACCGAGGCTTCCCCGATACAAGGAGAGAGAAAAAATAAAAAAAAATCACTCGCTATCGCGTGAGGTTACGTCTGCTGTTGCTTGGGAATTTTCGAGTGTTGAACAATGCAGCCGAAAAATTTTTCCAGGTATGACTCGTGGTGTAACTTTGAGCTTCTAAATAGACGTTGGTTAACTTGTCTGCCAAATTTTTAGTGAAAATATTTTTTAAACCGCAGTTTCGTTACATAAATGTACAATGATAAAAATGAAATAATTATGCTAAGAGAGTTACGTTGATGAGTTGAATGGCACACACATATCGTCTGAATGTCCGAATAGTATACACAAATTTAAAAATTTTGTATAAATTTTATATTTTGCTTAATGCATGAGTCTGAATGTGTTAGTTTTAGAGAATATCTGCATTTTTCTAATCAGTCCAAACTTGTGGAATGTTAAATAAAGTGTTGCATCATTATAATCAAATCTTCGATTCTTTGAAAATTGCCACGGCTTGCCAACTTCTCAACTCAGAATAAAAATATTATTTTATATTATTTTTAATTCAAATTAACGGAAATACCCCTTTACACACAGAAGCCATAATAGCCATACCTTTAAATAACAATATGAAAGTAGTGCTATTGATCAGTTACTGTACTAGGTGATAGAAACTAATAGAACTAAACTAGATAGAACTAATAGAACTAAACTAATTTTCAAGTGTGTACCTAAAGGTTGAACCGTAGATGGTACAGCCGAGTTTACAATGATACTCATGTATTACTACTAATACTATCTTTTTACTTTTTGGATGTTTCAATAACCGAGGAACCATTAAATATTTCACAAAATATCACCCTAAAGTAAAAAAAATTATTCAACCCCGCACCCAAAAACACCTGATCTCCATACCCTCTTTTTACCTCCAACCCACTTCGGAAACTTACATCCCTCCTCTCTCTCTTTCTCTTGCACAGCGTTAACCCAGAATCCAGAAGTCTGTCCCTGCCCTCCTAAGTACAAAGTTTTTCTCATTATGCATCAGCGTTATATACTCGCACGGGGAGGGCTCCTCGTACTTTTGAACTATCATAATCCCGAAATGGTTTTAAAGCTTGCGGTGAGCGGGAACCGCCTATATAGCCCTTGCTAACTACCAGACCGAACGGCATTGTATCTGCATCCCTCTCTCTCTTTCTCTCTCTCTCTCTCTCTCTCTCTGTTGTGGCTCGTCTGTAAGCGCCTTTGTCGTTCACGCTCACGCACCGCAGCCGCAATTACATTAGCCGATAAGAAATCGAATGAGTGCGTGGCGACCCCCGGCGTACGTTACAAGGTTATATTATACATTGGCGACGCGGAAAGGATCGCGGGAGAGAGAGAGAGAGAGAGGGGGGGGAGAGAGCGAGAGCCAACTTGGCTTTTAGCGGTTTCGCGAACAATGCCCCGGGAATTATCATCGTGACGGCCCTGCACTGTATCGTTTTATACATATATATAGTTCAATGGCGGCTACGTGGAGCTGGTGGGCTAGTAATGTGGTAAGTATATCTATGGATATTGGGGGAGGGAAAAATTAAAACCGAAGCTCGTACGCGCGCTCGGGATGATGATGGCGTTATCGCATGTATATATATGTATACATACAGAGAAGGTTGGAGGGAGTCTGGAAAATCCGCTCTCCAGGGTGTTTGAGTTGTGGAATTTAGTTAAAATGTTTGGCATGGCTATGGGTGGGACGGTCTTGCGTGTGGCTGGCGCGGCAGCGGTTTACAGTTTTGCGTCGGAGGATAGCTGCCGCGGTAACGCTGTTTAACTAATCGCGCTGTGACGAACTTGTTAATTATTGATATTAGTTGCCTTTTTTTACTTTTTTAACGTCTGGGGCCATTTTACATTATTTACATATATATATCGTGATATGAATTTGATTGCAGGATGGAAAATAGTGATGGAAGAAGTCTTTCGGCCAGACGGATCAATAATCGGAGTTGTTAGTTAATATCATGCATATTTCGTTAGCATGTAATTATCGGGTTTAATGCACCCTGGAAGCGTAATAAGTTTGTCAAACCCGAACGTTTTGAAATTCTCCAACGTGCGTTTCACGTTACGGCTCCGTATAAACCGTCAAAGCTACGCAGGAACCATGTTTCTTTCAATGTTTACTCGAGTGTTACTTTAATTAAGTAGAGGGAAACACGCTTGACACTTTGAGGTCTTAATGAAAACTTGCAATTTTGAATATATACGCAACGATACTTCTCATTTTCATTAAATTGGTATTTTAATCGATCAAATATATATCAAAGAGCTTTGTTCGATTTGTTAAGAGAACCGTGACGCAAGATTTCGAAAAGTGTCCAAACGGCAAACGCGACTGTTATTCGACGGTTTCACCCCCGTACACATACACTTTTAACAGGAACAAATATATATAGGAAAAGAGAGAGAGAGAGAGAGAAAGGTAAAAGAAAAAATTCTGGTCACGCTCGAGGCGCTGTGAGAAAGTTTCAGCCACGCGCACACAACTACACACGTATACATCTACACACTTTCGAATTTACGATACTTCTCAGGGAATGGTTTCTTCTGCCAGGGGTATAGCGCTCTTTGGCATCATTAATATCCTTTTACCCGATTGTGTACTGATTTCAGCGAATGTTTTTAAAGCTCTTAATCTTGTTTTCAAATCTCTATATAAAATACTCATAAATCGGCATTCTTGGTTCATAGCGATACTCATTGAAACAGCTTGCCACGCTCGTCTATTGACAGTATGCTTCAAGTACCATCACAACGTCAATCCAGCCGTGTGGCGCGGTCGCTTGTCATATCGATTGGTCAGCCTTCCTCGAAAACACGAGACAACACGCGAGTGATATGCGTCTTCGCAAATCTCTCTCATTCCAGTAGTTCGTCTCTCGGAATGTTTCATCCATGTCCCCGTGCTCGCTGTTGGCACACGGAGCAAACTTCGAGCTGGGTATTCAATATTCCGACATGGGTATACAATGTTTACTTTGTTGTCAGAAATTCGTTTAGCGTTTTTGACAGACTAGTTACGTATAGAATATTAAAATCGGTTAAACTTAACAAACAGCTTTGTGTTAATTATGACGTAAAATATAAATTCAAACTGCAGGTTAGAGACGAAAGCAGGATAAAAGATGTTACGATCACAAGCAGGTAACAAAAAGACATAATGTTAAAGTAAACACGGAAGAGTATTATATTCTATTTTCTCATAATCTGCCTGGACTTCTCTGTATGTGAACCCACTTTTACTTATGTCTAGTTCATGAAAATAAAATTTAAAGAAATAACTGTAACAGAGGATACTCAGTCAGAAATCACCAAATAATTACAAACTTTTAAAAGTGTTGCACAGAAACAGGAAGAAACATACACATTAAATAATCAGTATTTTTCATTTATAGCTCATGTATTTTTACTCTCGTGTGAAATACGACATTTTTCAGCTGAGCACTATACAGTTTTCGGCACGCCGTTTTGCTCCCTCTCTCTCTCTTCTCTCTTTCTCGCCGGCTGTCGCGCAGGGCGTCACGCGCATAAACAATATATTCTTACGGCTGCTGGTGCTTAAAAAAGTTGTGCCGGCGAAAAAATACGGGAGGCGCGCTTTTTTAAAGAATGTCCTCAGTTTTCACTTTACGGCTTGTCCTTCTTTTTTCCCAGGACGCAGTGAGTAAAAAATTATGTGGAAAATTACTTAGAGTACACGTATTAAATGGAAGGTTTCAGGACATAATTCAGGCCGTTTTTATGTAACACTTCTCCACTTACTTCTTTATTTATTTATTTCAAATCTTTCTGGTGTTACCCTAACTTTTGATAAATATTTTTCATATATTATAATTGCATGAATAATATAATTATATATATATTTTATACGATTGGCCCATTAATAAATTAATAAATTAAACTTTCACTCGACCTATTTCAGTACAGATTTCGACTATCCTTCCCCGAATACGCCTCATTCTAAATACGGCTCAGTTAATCCTAATAAAATACTTCAGCGTCTCGTCAGAAATCATCGCGGTAGGTCGTTGAACCATCATCGCCATCATCTCCAAGAACAATTTAGGCGCGTGCGCGCGTTTCCCTCCCAGACGCGAACGAAACCTGTCTTCGAGATCGTTAAGGCGCATTAGCACTTTTTCAAGTCCGGCCGTTTTTTCTTTTTCTAATCGTCCCGTGTCATTAGAAAGAGTGAATTAAAACGTCACGCTTTGTAGAATTTCACCGACGCGCTAATTCGACGAATAATCCGCCGCGAGCCCTAATTGAATTTCACGAGGCTCTTGATGATCGTAGGAATCAATCATATAGTGTCTGCGTGTGAGTGTATGTGGGTCTTATTGCCTGTGTGTAGGTACGTACGCGAAGCGAAAGAAGTCCCCGAGGTCCTCCCCGCCGGAGGTGTCCGCGTCCCACGGCGGTGGATAGCAGAGAAATGTTGCTTGTTTGATGGGAACGGAACTGAGTTTAATCGTATCAAGAACAAACAGTGGAAAAACGTCCTTTAATGGAGGTTGTGTTGAATTTTGGGAAAAGGATGATCATTATGCCTAATTTTACTCGTACAATTCGTAGTGATTAATAATAACCACGAAAAAGTACAATTTTCATTCATTATTTTTATATTTGAGTTTAAGTATAGAGTGAAGTGTTGAAAGATGCATTGTACATGTGTATTTTCGAGTTACTTCCCGCATCTCAGAATTATTAATTTTTTATTTCTTATGTAAACTTCCCTCATAATTGAAAATAAATACTATGTATACAGTACCTCATTTAAGGTATGTTTGAATCCAAGACGTAAGTTTATTTGGCTAATACTCAAATTTTAACGACGTCAATTAGGTACACAGTTTTACTTGAGTACATACAGGAGTTACTATTGCAGTTTCTTGGAATACAATTCTGCAGAGGCTTTATCGTCTTCTACGAACTTCATTCTCGCCACTTCAAACTAAAAGGTGATTGATGTAAGGAAGTAAATCAAAACGCTAATGAGATTGGTAAAACATGTATGAATGCAATCCGGGAAATTGAAGCAAATGAAGTAAACTTGTTAAGTTTTCGTTTACGTTATTTATAATCATTGAAAAATACGAATTTTGAGTAAACTTGAGAATAATTAAAAATTTATTACATTATTAACGTCATAGGGATCTAATGAACAAATACTTAAAACCCCATCTTCTTAAAATGATGAATCATCACTTTCCATACCAATGATATTCTGATAAAGAAACCGGTTTCCTCACATCAATATATTATTTCACTTATGTGAGATCGAAATATCGTAGGATAATCCAGATAAACCCACGAATAATCCAACTATCGAAATCTATATCAACATTTAGATTACAAATTTTCTCAATAATAAGCGCGCCGTCAGCATTAACAATCTTTCTCTCTTTCTCTCTTTCTGCACGCGCACTCGCAAAGGATATACGCGGATAACCCGAGTGCGAGTTGCGCGCTAACACCGGCGCAAAATCTATTCGCTCGTCACAAAAACCAATCCAATTACTCGCTTTTACAGTACTTGCGCGCGCGCGCGTACGAGGGCTGCGCAGAAATAAATAAATGACCCTGCGCTGCGTAATAGCGACGAGGAGAGTGAGCGAGAGCGGGAGAATGAGAGCGCGAGAAGGAAGAAAAAACATACGAGGAGGAAAAAGAAAACTCGCCATATACGAGCGAGAGGGAGTGGGAAGAGAGGAAAGAGGGAAAGAGAGTGGAGAGGGAAAAAGATGGACACGCAGTCCCTTAATAAGATTCGTTTTCCGAGGAAAATTTTCCACGCGTGTTTTCAGTTATTCATAATCAAGACAAAGCACGCCAAGCGTAGAGAGAAAGAGAGATGGAGAATATAACTCTCGCTCTCTCTAGCTCACGCTCCCCCGACGCGCACTTTTTCCGCGTATACATACAAATGCGAGTCACGAACGCGCAAATTTGCTCTCTCCCTCCCTCGAACACGTGGACAGTTTTGCCACCTCTTGGCGTCGTGAAAGTGCAAGTGCAGAGGTACTACGCTCGGAAAGGGAGAGAGAAATATATGTATATAGATAGAGAGGGAGAGCGTTGCATTAGGCTCGATGGTGCTGTGGTGTACAGGTCGGGTCAAGAGTCGCTGTCTCCTGCTGCGACGGTAAGTAGTTTTCAGCACACGCTATCGAATGACGTCCTGACGCGCAGATTGAGGAAGAACGAGTGACTGCGTTGCGAGTTTTAAATTTTATTGGATAAAATTGATCGGGAAACGAGGCCAGCGTGCGTTGGCAACTTTTCAAGTGTCATTAATCAATGAAGCACATTTTCTGCGGAGCTGACGATTATAATGAAAATGCCCGTTCGTATAGGGTACGAGCGACGTGTATAATGAGCAATTTTTATTATATATGTACGTGAAAGCAAAAATTTGAAATATGGTATATTGTCGTATTTGCAGAGTTAGATATGTGAGCGAGCTTGACTCTCGAATTTCGAAAACGCGAGTGATATTCTATTATGCGAGTGGATAAAACGGAATTCGAAATTATGGGGGAATTGCTCACTTATGAGTATAAAGCAAATTTACCTTCTAAAGGGAGAGAAATTTCCTCGTACGCATTACAGCATTTCTGCTAGAAATTGCCATATTTACTGGTAACTCGGAGGGCATAGCTGTTTTAGAGAGGAAATCACTACATTTTCTAGTAGAAAACACGAAGTCATCTGCGCGTGGCGAAAAACATTGGCGAGGAAGAGGCCGACAGCCAAGCAATTCTCACCTGAAAATTATAGTTTATAAATAAAGTAATAACTTTATCAACAGTTTGGCCTCCTACAGGAAATTGCGATTCATCGTATGATAGGTTTAACGTAAATACTGCTAATTTCTATTCTCCGAAATTATTCATTTTAAATAATTCATTAAAAAAAGTCTTTTTAATATTCGAGAGAAAATGATGAGGGTTTCTTTGCATTGTAAATATTAGTCATGACGAATTATTCGGTTTTTGTAAAAGGTTTGTAGATTTGAAGACGTATAAAATAACATTTTAAAATTTTCCATATAAAAGCTGACTTTAAATTCGAATAATTACCTTTTTCTTTTTCAACAACGTTTGCTTAATTTACTCATTCAAACAGCCACATGTTCCCAAACCAGCCCCCTCCTTCCGCGAAAAATGTTCACTAGCGCCTATGTAGATACAATAACCTTAGAGCAACACAAGAGCCAAACAACCATCGTGCATATATGCTTCTCCCGCCACCGCAGCATCACGCAGGCGTACTCGGTCTATTAGCCTCCGTATATGCGCTTCTATTATTCCTCCCCCGCACGTGCGCCGAAATATCATTTGGTAAGAGGGCGCGTAATGGCCCAGGCGCGCGCGCCCCTCGCGTAAAAATTAAAATAGAAAAAGCGGAAGGGATGAGAGTAGTGAGAGAGAGAACGAGAGTGTGAGAAAGGAAGAAAGATGCGAGAGAGAGAGGTGGCAAAAACGCCGGGGGCTTAACGAGCGGCCACGTACACGCGACGTGTGGTGGTGCGGGGAAAAAGAGAAGGAGACGCAGAGGCAGCAGCAGCAGCAGCAACCTCGAGGCATTTTTTTTCGGAAATTAATTTTAAGAACGAGCGCGCGTCGAGTTTGCGCAGAATTTATACACGCGCGCGGATTCGCGAGCGCGCGGTCTGGTCTTTTCCTTTGATGGTGCTGCTGAGAGAAAGAGAGAGAGAGGGAGAGGGAGCGTGTTTATGGAGTCCGCGCGGATTAGACTGGGTTCAAGAGAATTGATAGTCGGGAAAGAGGAGGAGGAGGAGGAAGTGGTCAGGTGTGTAGCCGTGCAAATGTAGATTGCGTTTTTATTAATATTTACATCGATGCACGATGCTTCAGTGGAGCCGTTTGTTCTGATGTGGGTTAATGAGATTTTCTTTTAATATATTGCGAAGAAGAATGGAAGTTTATATAGATTAGAAATAAGCTATATGATATTTTATTATCGGTATTAAAGTGGTTAAGGACTACTCTGCAATTAAAAAAAAAAGTAATTTATCTACGTCGTAAAACAAAAAAAAACATTGTAGAAGGAAAAAGGGCATTTATAATCTTTTTTTTCAACCTTTCCCACCCGGAAGTTCATCCACGTTTTTCTTCAAATTAGCCGTTTTTCCGGTAGCACCGAAATTATAATATAAGTTTCCCAACAGCCCCTCATCTCAATCTTCGTCGGAAAATTCAATTTTAATACTTCACCGAGCGCGCATATATATAGCCTTCAGCTCTAATGACAATGTGCAGCATATACATATACAATTCAGAGTTCGAGATACATCGTCGCCGTGCAACCTCGTCCAATTATCCCGCCCCCCGTGCACGTGACGTATTAACGTGGAGGGAAACCACAAAGTCAGAGCGCGCAAAGTGGAAGGATGTATTATGCGCATACGCACGCGCGCTTGTAAAGAGCACGGACAAAGCTGCACGAGCAGCACGAGTGCTCCGGGTTGGGGAATAATTATGCTTAGGCGTATAAGAGAGAGTGAGAGAGAGGAGTAGTCTGACACGGAGTGATCTACCTTGGCGAACTGGAGAAAAGAAGAAGAAGGTCATCGACTCGCCCTCGACTCACACACATACCTATACATGTTTTCACTCTTCTCGACGCTTCTCTCTCTCTCTCTGGCTCGTCGTAATTTCACGCACATGCTCGCGCTCGCTCTTTTGTTTGTCCATTATTTTTTTTTTCTATACGCTGCAGGCGCTAACCAGCTATATGTGCAAGCGCATTCTCATATATAACTATATACACATAAATGCCACTCGAAGAGGAGGACGTGTGTGTGTAGGAGTGAGCGACGATTCCCATGGGAGCGCCGCCACTCGCGTTTTTCACGCACGAAAGAGCACGTAATGCGCGCCGCCTCGCGTCACACCTGCAGGGATCGCTTGAATGATATACACACAGGTGAGAGTATCAGCTCACCCGTAAGCGTGCACGTGAGGGGGATACGTCCATCCGTATATGTATATATACATTGTTAGAGTGCGCAATCGCGGGCACTGCCGTACATTATATCGCGAAGAAGAAGAAGAAGCTCTCTTCGATGTCCGTCGCGCGCTCGTAAATCGACCGGCGCTCAAACGTACAGATATACACATACAGATATATGTAGTACGTGTATACGCACACACGATGATGTACGAGATAGGTGTATAACCGGGATGAGACGGGCCGGGGGAACTGTCCGCGCGCGCGCGACCCTTTTTACGCGGGTTACCTATATGTATATATAAGCTCGGCATGTGTGTGCTAGATGGACATGGGTACCGCGCGCGAGTATAAGTCGTTATAATGCGCAGATTTTGTTGGATTTAAACGGCTTTGTTCGATTAAATCCCACATGGGAGTTCTATATAGCGCGGTCCACTCTTAAAAGAATGATAGCCGGAAGTAGTGGCTCATTTAAAGACTCGATGTGATTGCTTATTTGAAAAAAGCGCGAATATTTGAATTTTTTCAGATTAAAATGAGCTAAAATGCAATTTTGAAACTGAAGTATTTATAGAACTTCTAAATAATTAAAATAGAATAAAAACATTTGATTTTTTGCTTGCAACATGTATCTATAATTATTTTATCGTTTAAACTAATTAAAACTAAATCATAGTAAAAAAAGTATTCATAACCTCAAAAACAAAATAGTACGCGCGAAGCGCGTTTGAATTTGGCTAGTATATGTTATACTGTTCGTAACCTGAGCTAGGTATACGTTGTTCTTGGTCGTGGAAATATTTTGTTGAGGGAAGCTTTAGTTTATTGTAGCTATGTTTATTCTTATATTGGAAGGTTTCTGGAAATTCAATATTCGTCCGGAAAACTAAACCTATATGATATAGAATTTTTTCTGAAATTTCATTCCTGGAAACGTTAGTTTCTTTTTCAATAGGTCATGAAAAAA
>JAPYZO010005534.1:0-13203 GCA_030522905.1 Torymus flavipes | reverse complement strand
ACATAACTTTAATATTATACAAAAGAAATTTCTTAAAACTGAATCTTTTTCACAGCCGATACAATCAACTGTTCAAACCGAAACCTCACGACGAACCTGGAGGACCACCAATGGCCCCAAACTGCTTTAAAATTCGTCACATTCGAGAACAACAGCATCACTCACATCCGGCCCTTCCCCAATGGGACAGTTGTGAAGCTGAGTTTCTGTCACAACAAAATCGAGAGGATCGATCCGCACTCGTTTAAGAAGCTGAAGAACCTGACCGAACTTGATCTGAGTCACAACCTGCTCAACTACGAAAATCTCATGCCGTATGCGCTGGAGGTGAGGGAGAGGGAGATAACGATCGATCGCGTATATTGTCTTTGACGGTTGTGTGTGATATCAAGCGGATACTTAGTGGTTAATTTTAAATCTTTTTCGTGAATTGTATCATTGCTATGGAATAATTTTGAATCATGAGGATCAGAGTTGTTTTGAATGCACGCAGGGATTGATTGTATTGGAATGTACGTACGAAAACATGAGTCATGAGCGCATCTGAATCATATATCTAAAGCATTTGAATTATTAGGATCTTTTAAACTTCATAAAATATTGAAATTAAATAAGCTAAGATTGTAGCCTAGTTTTTTATAATTTTCTATAGCAATATTCATTGCAAACTTATACACACGACTTTACAGCAATTCCTGGTAGTATTATTGGTAATGATCGTGACTCACTTCCTTTTTACGCGATTGTTAGTTTGTCTCTATATCACCACTTTCTCTGCGGAACGATATGACCACGAATTTTTTACATACATTGCTCTACATGTATTAAAATGCATGAAATGTAGTGAAGTGAACAACCGCATCTTAGGGCATTGAAACATTAACATATATACTGCGGCAATATCTGGAATAAATGAGTCACCAATAACACAGTTATATGAATGAATTATTTATAAGCTTATTTTTTATACCATTTCAAATTTGAAATCATCTCATTCTTAATCATCAGGGACCATTTAAACCGGAAGCCTACGAACCCCTGGGGAATCTGACAGTGCTGAATCTATCGTTCAACCAACTGCACTCCATGAACAGAGATCTCTTCGAGCACGTGCGCGACTTAAAAGTTCTGATCCTCGCGGGAAATCCGTTCGGCACGTTCGATTCAGCAGCTACCGTCTCGTTCACCGACATTCCCTTTCTTCAGGAGCTGGATCTGAGCCACTGTAACCTGGAGAAGCTCGACGAGAATACACTGCACACGACGAGGTAACGTCTGATAATTTCGACTGATTGCATATATACGTTCTATAGCTCATTATTGCTTCAATTATAATGTAACAAGCTGTTTTTTTACACAGTGGTTTAGTACTTAAGTTCAGAACAATTGTTTTTTTATAAACTTGTTAGGATGAACGTGAATACTTTATGCATTTCAATTTTTTATACACAGATATTTTTTTAAGTCAATGATCAAAGGTCTGTGGACAATATTGAGACGTTGAAAATTTCAAATCTCAACTTTAAATAGAAAGATTTACGTGTAGATGAAAAATAAAATCCAGATAAAACCCTAAACCAAGTGGAAATAAAAAAAAAATTATATTATTACAGATACCTGAAGAAACTGGACCTCAGCTGGAATAAATTTGTCGCCCTACCGGCAGCTCTGCAGCAATCTCCGTCGCTGGAAAGCCTCAACATCGATGGCAATCCGATCGAGATTCTGGATCCGGAAAACGCATTCCCCGAACTGCCGAAACTGAAGGAACTGAGCATGCGCAACATGTCTCAGCTTTTGGCGATCGATAGAGGCTCGATGTCGAATCTGCCGAACCTCGAGATTCTGAAGATCGAGAACTGTTGGCAGTTGAAGGAGATCAGTGATAGCGCGCTCGTTGGACATGTAAGTATAGCTTTGAAAAATATTAAAGAACACAGTCTTTTGGAAAAACTTTTGATAATTTTGCTTTGATCAATGAGTTCTTATGTCTGAATCTTATGTAATTACACGTGCCTGGTTTACAAACATTTTAAAATCTTATCGACTCTTCTAATTGAGAAAGACGCAATTTTGCTAATATTCTAAAAACTTTGATTCATTTAATATCATATTTTCATCATTTTAAAGACTATTATTTTTTTAATGCATAAACAGCCGAAGGACAGAGCCGCGACGTGGCCGCCCCTGAAGACGCTCAACATCAGCAACAACGCGCTACGCTACTTGCCGGCCACTTTGCTCGCTCGATGGGACAAACTCGAGCACCTGCACCTGACGGGCAACGACTGGAGCTGCGACTGCGAGAACCAGCATTTCGTAAGTTTACGAAACAATTTCATATTTGAATTTCTGTAACAATACTTTGACATTTTCAGCTTATGATTATATTTAGTAAAGAAAACAAAATGTTCCACGAAGACTTACTCGTGCAACGAATTATCTGTCGGTATGGCTTTAAACATCTAAGCTTATTAAACTTATATAGACAAGTAAATATGAAGTTAAAAAAGTATGGATGATTCGTCATGAGTTGAGCACCTTGATGTTTCTATCCGTTGTTGTCTTATCAATTTCAGATATTATCTATTTGATGTTGAATTTCTTAGCTTTTACACATTAATAAATATATTTATCTCAAAGAAGAGAATTAAGGTAAAATACAATTATTAAAATTTTGATCACGGAAATCAAATACAAATGAAAATATATAAAATTTTACCCTTAGTATAATTTCTATCAAGTACAGCATATTTTATATATTTATCGTGAAAAATACTGATCACTTGGTATTATATGAACTGCAAATAATGAGCAATAACGTAAATATCCTCTCTACGCGTTACCAAGCAATTATTATACTTTCTATAATTTTTAAAATAAAAAAACAGATTAAAATGATAAAAAATATGTATGTGAAACAACATTATTTTTACGATATCTATATTTTATGTGTTGCTGATGTGATTATTGTAGGCAAACATTTTTTTAAATTTCATTTTGCATTTACCTTTTTTTGCGCACTTTATTAACTCATCAAAGATTAGAATTATCCCTTATTGGTGAAAATTAAAAAAAATAATGACCAACTAAAAATATTCACATATAGATATTTGGAATTCCATACTAATACGAACCTCCAAAAATATGAATAAAAAATTTTACGATAACACATTGAAATGTTGACATTTTCCAGATCGGCACTCTCCTCGTCCAGCAAGGCACGCGTCTCATGGGCAACGAGACCCGTAGCCTCACCTGCGCCTCACCACCGGAGCATTTGAACGAAACCCTAATCTCGTTATCCAACCGACAGTTACGCTGTCTGGACCGATATGGCGCTCGACCGGAACGGGACGCAGCCATCCTGGTGGGCCTTCTCGTCGGCGTGCTCCTCGCTATCCCCTGCGCCCTTGTCTTTCTCGTTCTCTACAGGCGGGGATTCTTCTTCTGCGGGCCCCAGGGACCTGCGAGCTTCTCCCGGGCGTTTTACAAACGCGCCCCACCGTACGACGGCGATATATAGGAACGAGAGGTCGAGATATTTAGGAAGGGAGAGTTAGGTACTGGTATACCGAGCGATACTGGTATTTAATGATAAGATAATTTGCGGAGGAACGATTTTATGACAGCGATGGAGTTTATTCAATTTAAACGCATTTATTTTTATGGAATGGGCATAGATAGTTTGTTCATCAATTGTTTCACGGTTATATAAGAATGTTGATTTCGTTTGAATTAAACCATTCCTTCAAACACTGAAACAGAGAGAAATATATATAAGCTTTTCTGAGTATTGGAATTTATCGTAAAGATGAACTTAAACATATATCAGTTAGAAATGTGTATTATTATGAATATATACACGGTGCTTATGTTACACAGCCCTTCTACTACTTGCTAAGTATTTTTTACTTAAGAATATATATTTTGTAGAATAATTATAGTTTAATTTAAGTCTATAAGTATACATTTTATACAATACAAAAATTAACGTTTATATACAAGTGCCAGCGAACAAAAACTTGTACTACACATGATTTTATATAATAAATAAATTATTAAAATCAAACGTTTTTTTGTTCCTTGATTTAATGCGTAAGTCACATAATAGGCTATCTAAAATTTCATTCAAAATATTATCACAGCAGTGCACGCGCGTGGAACGACTATTAATAACATATATCTGCGCGGGGTAACACTTGTGCTAAATAGGCCACGGCCGAGGCAGCCGAGATAGTAAGTCAATGAGTATATACCTAGATACCGGATTACTAGAGCACTGCAAGACGATTAAATTCTAAAGCTTAGCGATTGATCGGACATTAAGTTTAATAAATTCATGTTCAATATTTTTCCACCCTTAGGGAGTAGCGCAGCTCCCTACGCTCGCTCGAGCTACGGCGCAGATTGCGGTGTGGCGAGTGCCAGGGCGAATATGTACGCGCGTAAGTCAATTAGCCCGGACGTTAATTTACTTAATGATCACGCGCCCGCGCTCTGTGTGTTGTACGCGACGCAGCGGCCTCGCCTAAATGCCGGCACGCGCCTTGATGGTATATATACGCGCCGTGTGTATACACATTGTTCTCTTGCCTGGTATAGAGGGAAAGCGAGGTGGATGATACGGGGATGGGCTGGTATCGTTGGGGGTTGGTTATGCTAATCTTGCGGTTGGACGGGTATAAAGAAGGTTTGATGTAGGGGAGAGAGGGTGGAAGTGGTTGTGGAAGTTTTGAGGGATCGGGACATGTTGGTTGTAGTGAGGATTTTTGAGAAATTTTTAGGAGGTGTAAGGCTGGTTTTCATTCTAATTATTCTTTGTAATTTTGTCTCAAGTAAAAGTTGAGTTATCATTTTTTTTAACTGTAGAACGTATCTCAAAAGTTACGAAGGTAAATTTTAAAGGGCATGTAAGAATCAAGTAAGGAATCCTTTATCGATTTTGTATTGCTCGGTAATTTCTAATACATAAAAGCTCATCGGATAACAAAAATAATTAGTATAAAAGATTGAAAAAAAGGAAATAACGAAAAATTCAAAAATATCAGTAAACATATAATGCCATATTTGCTCGGATATCTTTTCAAATTTCCTTTATTTTTTAACTAATAAACTGAATTTATATTATATTGCCAAATTTTCAGTTATTGTATACAATAACATTATATATCATGGTATATATGTTAACAAATATTTTACTTTGTTATTTTCCACCAATTTCTAATATTTACGGCTTTGTCCAACTAAAATATTTCGCATGACATTTTTATAAAATAATTACCTTTATATTACCATTTAAACAAATGCACCACTTGGCTCCAATTTTAGTATTTTTATTACTATTTAATTTATTTAATTATACTTTAGAATTAATAACACAAAAAACGTTCATCACAAAATAATTCAAACGGGCCAAATCCCATCTCTGTAAAAAATATCACGAAATAAAACTTAAAAAAAAAAAGAAAAAAAAATTCACGCTTTCACTTTGCTGCAGCTGGACATACAAAGCTTATATATACTCGCGATTGAAAAAGTTTAAAATATTTTTCTCCGTTATTGGAATGCGCGGACGTTATATATAGCGCGCAAGCAGAGAGCGAGAGAAGCGAGCCGCGTCGGCTGCACTTTTTCGCTTTGCTAATTAAACGCGCGCGATTTAATTAAATCGGCATCGCGCTAAACGCGAAATTTCCATCGAAAATCCGCGCGTATATATCCCGGAGGCAGCGGCGCAAGCGCGCACATAGTTTAACGGGCGTAATTTAAAAGCGGAGACAATTAAATTATCCGGCTGGATTAAATTAGATTTTTGCAGACGTCGCGCGCGCGCGCGTTTATGAAAATGAGCCATCGCCTTTTTACATGATTAAGTATTAAATATTATACCCTTTTGCGCGCGTAACGCTGAGATTAACGGAACATTAAAGACGAGATTAAAGAGCGAAATGGTGGAAGCTCGCGCGTTCTTCTTTTATCCGCTGCAAGAGGCACGAGATATCGATATATTGGTTGTCACGTGTATATAGGATGGTGGCATTCTTCTTCCACGACGAGGAATCCGTATGCAAAGATTGAAATATTCCGCATACGTTCGTTTGATATGTAAAAGCGAGTTCTTACTATAGTGAGAATTTCAAAAGAGCGAAGAAAAAAATTCCTTGTACAAAGATGATCCTCTTTTATCGTTGCAAAAGAGCCGTTTTAGCCTTCGTAAAGCAGCGGCTTTTACTGAGATTTCACGAGCCGCGCTTTTTATGAGCAGCGTTTAATGAAAAGTATTTTGATGTTTTGAATAGCGACGGGTTATTAAAATTTCTTTCACAAGTGTAGAAAAATGTAAAGGAAGGTGAAAATAATTTATGCTAAAATGGAACAAAAAATATTAGATTATACGTAAGAGAAGAGTATGCTTAATTATTAATCTGCAAAATCATCATAATAATTTAAAGATACTTTAATTGTTAGAGAAAATCAATAAATTGAGAAACAAACTTTATATCGTTTTTATTTTGACTATATAGGATTGATCACCTCGAATCTTAATTTCGCTTTCTTTCCGCTGTATTATATGTATCATCTTCAATTCTTAATTGACGTCCCATTTATTTTTTTCATAACCCTAACTGCGATCCATCAGTTTCATTCAATAAAACAAATCTATTTTGAAAAACATCAACCCTCCCGACCCCTCACGTCAAAAATTCTCGTCGTACACTCCGTTCTCTCTCTCTCGCTATCAGCTAACCTTAATCATTCTCCCGGCTCACCTCAACACAAAACAGTTTTCCCCAACTGCATTATAATACCTCAATTTTCCCCCCACCACCGCTGCGCCTCCTCGAAATAACGCGAAAGAAGAACCCCGCAACATCATCCTCCTCGGAGACGAGCGGCGCGCAGACTCCCTCGAGTATGTGCGCGCGCGATGTCGTCGTCAGCGGCCCGCGGCCATGGCAACGCGCCACTAAGGGGATGGTCCGTTCGGCGTTGCCACCCCTCGCAACCAATAGAGACTAGCGGCTACAGGGGGATGAGTGTATAACCCTTTTGGAGGGAGAGGTTCGACGGTCGGATGGGTCCTGGCAAGTCGAGTCTCTGTGTGTGCGCGCACACGTGACGCGCGGTCCGGGCTAGATCGTTCGCTAGCGACGATTAGCGGATGGTGCGTGTATATATGTGATGTCATGAACGACGCTCGAGATTGTGATACCAAAGGGTTGTATTAAGTGGTTGGACGATGTGGAAGGGCTGCGGTAGATGGTTGAAGAAGTCGGCCGGTATGGATTAATTCTGGAGAGATCAAGAGGACAGAGGATTACCGTCGGCAGTTGACACTGAAGGTTCAGTTTGCTTTCGGTTTTCGTACGGGAGTATGATAATAACGTCTTTTGGTAGGTTTAGGAGAAAAAGAAGT
Source organism: Torymus flavipes (assembly GCA_030522905.1). Classification (NCBI taxonomy): domain Eukaryota; kingdom Metazoa; phylum Arthropoda; class Insecta; order Hymenoptera; family Torymidae; genus Torymus; species Torymus flavipes. The sequence continues at coordinate 5,783 of JAPYZO010005534.1, read as the reverse complement.
GTATTACTCGATGTTGGGGTTGGGGCAAAGTGCGTTTGAGTTTACTTTGGTTTCAAGTATATATCGCTTATATGTAAATGTAGATTCTGAGGTGTGATCGATATACAGTGGGTTCAGTGTGATACGTAGTTCTGTGATATAAAACTGTGCAGGAGAATGCTGGAGAACGAGATAGAATTTGGCAAGTGCAGCTGGATTCACTCAATAACGTGATTACTCAAGGTGATTATACGTGTCACTTATATCTGAAACTATATGATGAGTCGAATAGTTACACAAAGTTGATTTTAAAGTCGCAATATTTACGCGAGAGATTCGGTATTGATCCAGTTGATAGATGTAATTGTTACAGGATATTTATCAATTATGCAATGTTACGAGATTCCTCTTAAAACCAACTTTTATTTCAATAGTTTCTATTTAACCGATTTAATGATATAAGTGAAGAATAAATTAAATTCTGAAGCAAACTGCGCTGCTGTATGATATTTACATCATACGATTTTTGCAAAAATAAAGTCACATAAGATTTCACTCTTCCTGAACAAAATGCTTCGGCAATACTTGTTATAACAGTGAACATATTAATTAGTACTCTAGCAGAAGCTTCAATTTGATTTTAGTACGTGGATTCGTGTAGAATTTTGATGATTTAAATAGGATATTCACACAAAGATCGATTACAATACTTTACTATATTTTTAAGCAACATTCATGTGACCATAATTTCAAAACTATAGACCCTAAAGATATTCACTCATCTAAAATCTACATTATTGTCGGCGTTCAATCCATACAAAACATAATCCTGTAACAAACAATCTCCGTTGTCTTTCTGGCAGTTCACGTGCCTTCGCGTCCGGTGGCCGGCGCGACAGGGACGCGCGCCATGCAGTCGACGACGACGGAGTGTCAGGCTCAACCCCAGCAGTCGCAGTCCTCGCACAACCAGCAACCGCCGGCGAGCTCGGCCAATCGCACGTCCTTCCTCATCGAGGACATCCTTAGCCGGAGCAACGCGGCTGCCGTCGCAGCAGCTGCCGCCGTGACAGCTCACTCCCAGCATAACAACAACAACAACAATAACAATCACGCGGTGCATCATGCGGCAGCGGCGGCGGCGGCGCAGCAGCAGCATCATCATCATCATCTGGCGCAGAGTCATCATCATCAGCAGCAGCAACAACACCAGCAGCAGCAGCAGCATCAGCAGCACACGGTACGTGCTTTGGTGCGTTGGATCTTTTTTCCGGGTGGTGTGGAGTTTGAGTGTGTGGTTTTGTTGAAGAAATAAAATGATGTGGTAACGATAAAGACTTTATATGTATAGCAGGTATATCAACGCGGTAAAATTTCATAATGTCGTTTCAAAAGTTTTTGGTTTTCGGTCGGCAAGTTTTCCATGTTCATTCAGTTGCTAAGGAGTGATGTTTGATGATGCTGAATTTTCTTTGAATCAGAAATTTTTCCATACACTTTCTTTCATAACTTAATAGTCCATCTATACGTGTATATTAAAACTTATTCGTAACAAATGTTGACTTAAGGTATTCCAATGTTTTTAAATCAATTATTTGCTCATAACAATCAATTGTTTCAAAACGACGATTAAATTATTTTGTAATCCATTTTTGCAATCTTTAAACCTGCTATGTCAATTAGAAAACAGTACATATTCTCGTGAATTTTCACATTAATTTAAAAAAATTCGGCTTCGGTGCAGTATCATCCTACTGAGCGTATGAATGGTATTTTCTACACCCTCTATATATCTATCGTTACCTCGATAAAACTATATGTCATATTGTATTTTTAATATTCTGCACAACAGTACCAGCAGTTCGCGATTAACAACCTGCTACCGGGGTACCCGACGGCGCCACCGACGGCCGCGGCGTTCTTCCTCGGGCCGCTGTTCGGCGGCGCGGGTATGGGCGTCGGCGTCGTACCCGGCGTCGGCGAGCTCGCCGCCCTCAAGCACTGCCGACGACGGAAAGCTAGGACTGTGAGTATTTACTTATATATCATGTGTCTCTGTGTGTAACACGAGAGATCTTTTGCTTATGTGACGGCATAGGATCGAATCCAGATTAACCTTTAACTTCTTTGCTTTTGATTATATTAATTATGGGTTAAGGAGATAGTGGGTGATATAGGTATTTTAATTTACTCTTTTTTATTAACATAAGTCTATGGATAAAGTTTTAATCGCTTTAATTACCAATCGACTCATTTTTCACTAGTAAAAGTAAACATTTTTTTCTTTCTTCTTATATTTCATATCGAAGCTTCCAACTTTTCACAATCATTACTCAAGAACATAGCTATACCTCAAAATATAATCTTCTTCGCACTCGAGAACTATTTTGTTTAAACAGAAGAAGAAGAAGATAAACAGTTAAACTTCTTTAACATTAACATTTGATGGATTAGAAAACTCATTAAGTCTTGTAGTAATCACTGACTGAAAAACCACGACACTTCCATTCCACAATTCAATCTTCCCTTCTGCTCTTCTTCCAGGTCTTCAGTGACCAGCAGCTGGCAGGTTTGGAGGCACGCTTCGAGGCGCAGCGCTACCTCAGCACACCCGAGCGCGTCGAGCTCGCGGCGGCGCTCCACCTGTCCGAGCAGCGGCGGCAGCGGCGGCAGCGGAAACAGCGGCGGTGGTAGCGGCTCGTCCGCCCAGCAGCCAGGGTCCGGGGGCTCGGCTTCCGCCACGTCGCCTGCTGGTAATCATTGTTTTTGTTTTTGCTGTTGAATGCGGTGTGTGAGAGGCATGGGCAACATGCTCTTTAAATTTAAAATTTTAATGCATATGCATTTGGATTGAAACGAAATCAGTGGTATAATTGTAATTGATAATCAGTGAAAAGCCACTGATTTACTATCAGTGCATATGCACTGATTCGAATTAAGAGAGTATGATTGTTTGAGATCAAGTGAAGTCGTAGGTAAGCTTGAAAAGGATAAACTCGAGATTGACGTCGGAGTATTCACTGACTTATAATTTTAATCTTGTGATGATGTGAATAATTGGAGTTAAAAGGTATATAAAGGTGAATGCAGAATAGATAAAAAACCCAAGTAATAATATCAACTTCTTATATCTCAATTTTTGGAGTAAATTTTAAAGTTACAGCTTTTATAAAAGTACAGAATAGAAATTTAATTTTAAAATTTCCGCGTCATATCACCATCTTTTATTTAACAACAAATCAAATCAGACTTATTGTGATATGACAGCTTTTATCAGTCACTTTTTCAAAAGAGGACTGGAACCAATTTTTTATCTCAAGAATGGATGTTCACTTATTATAGTATTATTGTTTGTTTACCTGTCTCAAAATAATTATAACGTTTAAAAGTATTATAATTTATTTAAATAGAAAAGACTGATTAAATATAAGAATATTCAACGTTTGAGGTTTGGTTACTTATAAATATTGCAGAATTGCTTTTATTGAGATAAAGAATCTTTAATATCTTAGCTGAAAAACTAACAGTTTATAATTTAAGTTGAGAAAATACGATCATTACTTTTAATGCAAGAATTTATTCATTAATCTTTAAACCTTGTTGTTTTATCCTTTGATATAGTAAAATCTTACAAACACATCAGTTAAAGAAAAGTATATTAATCAATCTAAACTTCAGGCTATTCAAAATCTATGCTCATAACGCGAAGCATTTTACAATCCCTAATCAGCGCAAATCCGGCACCAAAATTAGTCCTCAGGCGACAACGCAACTTCTAAACACCGGGAAACATTCTAAATCGCATCAGATTTTCTCGTCAGCGCGCCATCACGCACACATCCATTGTCCCGCAGGCTCGCAAAACCCCAAAAATCGACCGGCCAAAATGTAACCGCGCTCATTAAATAGTTCGAGCGGCGAGCTGCTGCGGCTTGTCATGGGCCGCTCTACGAGCGGAATTTCCCCGACAATATAAATCACTTAAGTTTAGTCCGTGTGTCCGCGCAACACCAAAGCTGCACGAGGATTTTCCCCGTTATCGACTGTAACGGCGCTTTGAAATCGCTCGCTATATAGCGCGCATTTTGCGCGCGCGTCGCGCCGCCAACCAAGTTTCTAATTAGACGCGGAAATTTTCCCGTTCAACCTACCTGCTCTTGTAATCTCGTTCGTTTAATTCGATTTGCTGCTGCTGCTGCTTTGGCGATGGTGGGCTTGTGTTACAAGGGGCCGGCGATTCGGTGTAAGAGAAGTTTTCTCGGGGAATTTTACGGTTGGTGTAAGGGGAGTAACATTGCGAATATCACAATTTTTGGGGTTATTTTACAAATAAGGTTCAAGCGTAAATAGATTAGTTCTATACTTGGATAGAACTGCGTAAAATTTATTAGACTCTAAGTAAATTTCGCTTAACGTCCTTAGCGGATAAAGAAGAGCTTTACCTTGGTCAAAGTGACCACTTTTCGTGTCGGCTATATACGATCATTAGCTACTTTGCGCCTTCATCAGCGGCGTCTGGCTTTTTCTGAAAGTACGTACCTGTCTTTTTGGCCACTAAAAAGCGATCTCATCACTTAACAGGCCAGAGACACAAAAAGGACTCGCTATATAGAGCTTTTTTTTTATTCTTCGCGAACTTTTACCCCGGTCATGTAGGTCCATTATATAAAAGTATTATACTTTTAGATGGAGGAGGTTGAGCTGAACGTTTGTAAATTTTTTCTATTTAGAATTATTATTGTTGTATTTGAAGTGTTTTTTAGAAGTGTTTAGTAAAATATTGCGAAATATTTGAAGAAGACCAACATTTTAGGAAGAAAGCGATCATTATTTATTTTTTTGCAATCAGAAGTTCGTGAGTAGTGAATACGCGGTTTAGTCAGGCGTATCTCAAAATCAAGCTGTTTTTGCATTTAATGAAGTTCTAGAATTGAATATTTTTTGTCATTTACTAAGCATTTATTCAAATTATGATGTAAAAAGCAAGAATGTCAGTATTTCAATCTTTTTGCATTTACATATTGTAAAATTGAGTAGCTTTTTTCTTTTTTTGAAAAATTTAATTTGAAAAATCATGCAGCTACTCTGAACTGAAATAAATGTTTCTCAATGCACTTTTTGAGTAGTAAAATTATAACATGACAGATACAGTTTTTGGAGCTTTACAGTAGGAGATTCTAATTATCCCCTTATAATCTTATATTATACTAATATAAACACTATATTTTCAGTCCTCCATAAAATGATTTTTCAAAAACCATGACGTATTTTTATTCCTAACACCTCGGAAAAACAATTATAACACGTTTTCACAACAAGTCAAAAAATTACTATATCACAAAGCTTCCTTTAGGAGGAAGCAAAATACGTGCGCATCATTTAAAATCATCATCCCCAAATCCGCTGTTGAAAACTTAATGCCCCTCAATTCTCGGGCACCGTTCTCTGCCTCCCCTGCCATTACAAAATGGCGCGTCGGCAACGGCGGTAGACGCGCGCCCCCGAAAAACCCGGACTCCGCATTCGCGTGCGCATGCGCCTCGTCTTCGCGGCATCCTCGCATAAATTACCCTTCGTCGTCATCGTCGCGCGCACGCGAACGAGCTAATTTCCATCTCTCTCTCTCTCTCTCTCTCTCTCTCTCTCCCTCTCTCTCTCTCTCTCTCTCTCTCCCTCTATATACATATCTATATAACTATACACAGGAACATATACACACAGACGTACGCGCGAGAGGAGACGCGAAATGAAATTACACTTGCGCTCGCGGCGCGGGCGGAGGGAAGAGAGAGAGAGAGAGAGAG
>JAPYZO010005533.1:0-10144 GCA_030522905.1 Torymus flavipes | reverse complement strand
TTCTAATCAATGTAAAGTTTGAAGTATCACTTATACAGACAACCATTATCACCCTCAACTACATCTCCCACTAATTATCAAAATCACCTATACCGTAAATCCCAATATAAATCTTAATCTCCAATATCTCCAATAACCCATTCCATAAATAACGCCCATAATTACAAAAAAATCATCCCTCAATAACTCACAGGCCCTCGATACCTCCCTAACTCTCCGCTCTAATCCTCGTTCCGCAATTAAAAGACGCGCATTACTCAAGCCGGCCTACAACGACTACATCCGGCCTTCGCTAATGCGCCTCCGCCGCTGCCGTGGCGTCTTAATCGCGCGACACCTGCACTGCGGAAAAAGCGCGTGCTGTAGTAGTAGTAGTACGCGGGGGCTGTAGCGCGAGCCTAGTAGGGGTAGGACGACGACGACAATGGCAGGCAGACGAGGGAGCGAGAGAGAGAGAGAGATACGACGCAGACGCAGACGCGGGCAAAGTGCAGCGTTTTTCGCAGCGAGGGTGTGTGTGTGGAAAAGAGAGGGAGAGAGTTTTTTCCGAGAGTAGTTTTCTGCGTGCATTAAAAGGTGGGTAGATCGAGGGGGTTTTTCCTGCTTTGTCGTTATTGCTGTTCGTGGAATTGTTTTTCTTGTTGTAGTTGTAATTTGCACTTGCTTTATTAATTCGCTACGGTATTATTTGATATTGTAATAATGTATTATGAAGAGTAAGCAATTTTTTCGTGTTTTAATTAGTTAACAAACAATAACGTGGCACTGTTGGTTTATTTACTTTTTTTCAGAAAAATATTAATTAATAAAGTTGGATTTTTCATGTACGCATATGGTAGGTGGACGACATTGTGTAACGGCAGCAATTTGTAAAGCTAGCTTTTTGTTCGTTCGTTTGAAAGACTGCGACATCTACCCCCTTTTTTAATATAGATAAACAACAAAAAAGTGAAAAAAACTACTCTATTCACGTGAAGAATATATATATAAAAAAAACGATGTAAAAGTAAAGTACTAATCAGTACACTGCATCCCACATAGAAACCCTCCTCAAATTCTTCTTTTTCCGCATTATGCTGCCACATTCTGCTACTTTTCTCCCTCTCTCTTCCCCCGACAACAACCCAGGCAATTCCCATTTCCAAAATCCCGCCATCCCTCCGGCAAATGAGCATTCGAAAAAAGCTCGCCGAAAAAAAATAACCACCACGCCGCGTGGCGCACAAAGTACACGTCTCTACACATACATACGTAAGGCGAGGTATCAAGACACACACAGAGCGAAAATGCGAGCGCGGCTGGCTTTTCCCGGCCTCTCGAGTACGCTTTCAGCCGACAATGAAACTGCCTAGAGGGGCGCGCGCGTGCACGCAGACGTGTTTTTTGTCGATAAATACGCCGACGGCGTTGTTTAGCCGAAACGCGCGCCGACCGGTGACAATGACATCTTTTTCGCCTCTCTCTCTCGGCGGAGGACGGCTCTCACTTTTGAGGGAGTGACGACGACGGAGACGGAAGTGAGCGTCTGCGAGGTGGTAGAGGCTTGAAGATGATGTAGCGAGAGCTCGAGTGGAATGACTTTGCTGGGAATCGTGTGCTGCGTGCGATTAGGGCTCGCGTGGATGGGTTTGAGAGGGGAATATGGTCGTAGAAGGTGAGGAAAAGGTGCGTGCGACGTTTTCTGCAGCGGAAAATTGTCGTTTTCTTTTTCTTCTTGAAACGTTAAAATACAGGATACATTTCTTTTTTATTTAGACAGATTTGATTGTAATTTTTACTTTTTAACAGATGTTACGATTTAATTCTGTGTTAGGTGTGCATACTATAACTTTAAATTGTAACGTAGTTTAGCAAAATCTACTGTTTTGATAATCGATGCAATAAGTATTATATTTTGTATGCTTCTTCAAGTTCAATTTTACATTTCACCATTTCTCCCTGCCCATTTTCATTCCACATTAATTTTTTTCACTTTTCCAATCAACTGTTCTCCTCGAGCCGCGCAGATACCATCTATATAAACACAAAAAGAACAAAAAAAAAAACAAATCCGGGCACGAGCCAAACTCACCGCGGCGCGATTCCCATCTCCTCTCCCCAAAAATCATTTCCCTCGGCCAATTTCTTATCTCGCCGTACGTCGTCGTCTCCATCTCGCGCATTATCTTCTCTAGGAACCGCAAAATCACGCATTCCGAATCTTCATACACCGAAATAAAAGCCAACCTCCGTCCTTGTGATTTTATCGCGGCCCTCGTCGTCGTCGTTTCCCGTGGAAGATTACGTAGAAGGTAGCGCGTGTGTTTTTCCCTTCCAGCGCGAACGCGAATTTGGGTGCCGTGGAGGTTTTTCTCGCTGGTGTGTTGTTGTTTGCGCTGAGACTGAGGTAACTTTGTAGGCTTTGTTTGCCTTCGCGGCGTGCATTAATGACTTGTTTTCGAATGATTATGATAAGGCGATGCGTTTCTTTGCGCCGCGTAAACATTGAGGTTTATTCATAATTGGTATTATAAGCTAATAAGAAAACTTATAATAAAGAAGTGCATTTTAAAGTTTAGAGAAAATGATAAACCAAATGTTATAAATTTTACTGGATAAGAGGGCGCGTGCGTTTGTTATTATAAAATATATGCGTTGACTTTTCTTGTTTACGCATGTACGACAGACAATGAGTATAAATTTTTCCGATATAAAAATAATCCAAAATGAAGGTAGTACGGCGACGCCGCCGCCGGTGGTAGTGGAAAAACCCTTTTTACGAGATAGGCGGCCGGATAACGTTTTTATAGATGGGCATGATGGAGGTCGCGTCGTTCATCCAATAAATCATAAATGTTGCTGTTTTATATAATAACAAATGCTGCTACCTTTACACGAGAGACTTTTTTAAAAATATGGTAAAACACAATACGGTGATGATACCAGTTTCGATATTTTTTCATAATATTTCATTTAATGCTTAAATACAAATCTATACAACGTTCTATTCTTCGTAAGAATGCTGGTTTTCTGTAGATTATTTTAGAAATGTTAATTGTATTTAAATAATATTTTTATTGAATATTTTAACAAAAACGAAAAAGAACTTAAAATTCCGATAGTTTAGAAATCTATACTTATATCATACATTTTTCTATTCGAAAGTTGAAAAACTGATGTTCTAATACAATCTCTGTTCAAAATGGCAACACAAGAAGCTTACATAAACCCGTTTAACATCGTATAATCAATAACTAAAACAAACTTCCCACCTTAACCTACCCAACGCCCTTTTCACTCACACAGCCCCCCCCCCCCTAATCCCACTACCCTCCACCCACACTTCCAAATTCTCAAAAAAGTCCTACTCCCACCACTTCCCCGAAATTACCAACAACGTCTCCCACCTTAATTTCAAACACACACGCGTATAGTGCTCCACTTCCGTCATCGCTGCAACATAACGCGAGACCTTTATCAGCGGCACTCCACGCCTCGGCCTTCGTTAATCCTTCCAGGCCTCCTCCTAATTCCTCGCTAAACGGGTGGCGTGCGCGCGTGGGGGGGAAATTTCTTTTAGCCACTCGACAACACGACTAATCCGCGCGAAAAATGACGGGCAGGCGGCGCAACGCTGTCTCGCCGGGATTAGAAAAGCGTGCGGTTATGCAATTCCGAGGAAGAGAGAGAGAGGCCTTCATTACGCGGATTTGCGTGCATTACGGTGGGAGAGAGAAACGTTACGTCATGGCGGAGAGCGTGGAAGAATGTGTCTGGATAGTGTAAATTGCCGTTTTCGGGGATTATGTAGTCGCGTGGGTTTTGTTGTGAGTGATAGTTTTGGGGGAGGTGTTGAGTTTCGGATGGATTAAAATTGAAATGGTTTGGAGGGATGAGTTTTGGTGACTTTGGAAAATGAATGTTTAGAGTGGTAGGAAAATATTAAGAACGAAATGTTTACGTAATTTTGGTAAATTTTTTTATCGATTTTTCGTTAATGTAAGTAAATTTATTTACTGACTTAAGAACATTTAAAGCGTTTTTCAATTCAATTAAAAATGATTTTCATTTGTGCAGATACATGACGAAAGCTAAATCAATATTCAAGGAATGCCATGGTTATTCATAGAAAAATAATTCCCAAAAGTCTCTTACATTGAAACAATTCCGAAATCGCATATATTAATACGAAATACAAGGAACAAAAATCTGATTATTCATAGAATAATAATCCCATCAAAGACCCTCAATCCCCCTCGCATTTTAAATACATTACAAATTACAAAGTCCAAACTATTTTTCCCCGGCCGCTACATCTCCATCTTTAGACCGGCTTTTCGCCTTAGTTTTCAATTCGCGAGGTTTCTTTCCCCCCTCCTCCTCCTCCACGTCGGAGTTTCGCGGCGGACTTGAGCGTAAGTTGAGCGAAACTTGACAAATCGCGCGAATGAAACGACCGTGACGCGGGCGAAATCACGCTCAAGGGATACTAATTCCCGGCGAAAAAGAGAGCTCGCGAGAGAGCGATGGAAGTAGGGCAAAAGTAGCGCGCGAGCACGAGCGCGTAAACGACGTCGTTGGGTGCGAACGTGGCTGCAAGTTCGATTCCGGAAGTTCATTTTTATTTAAATCGCCGGAGAGAGAGAGAGGAAAAGTCGTCGGCGGTGATTAAGGAGCTTTTGTGAGCTGTTAGCGAGTGCTGGTGTGTTGCTTTAATTAATGGGAAGAATAAGTTGAAGGGGATTTCTTAGAACCTTTTTATACGATGCGTATACGATTTCTTAGCTGGGTGCAAGTTCTTAATGGTATGAAATTAGAGAATACAGCTAACTATAGTAAATGTAGTTTTGTTTACGAAGATTAATATTACTCTAAATTAATTACAATCAATTGATTCTAAACCACTAGAAAAAAGATAAAATACAATTATCATTCGAATTTCTCCAGTTCTCCGGTCTCATGGGTTTCATCCTTTTTTTTATATAGAACACTTTGAAGTAAAGGTTTAAGAGCTAAGTAAAGGATTAAGTAAAGAATTAAGTAAAGGGTTAAAAAATGGTTAAGAAAAGGGTTAAAAAAATATTGTCCAACGAGTAACTCAAACTTAAAACCATGACCCATCTCATACAAACAAAGACTAAGTAAATACGATACATGTCAAAAAATTTTCAACCAACAAATTCACCACAAACCTGGTCAATCCGCTGCGTCAACCTCGCAGCCTCCGCGCTTATCGACGGTTCTATTTCTCGCTTCGCGCGGCATTATCGAACGGTGCGGGCTTCTATTTTGGATCGCCGCCGCGGGGCAATTCCAGAGGGAAAGAGGATAAGAAGACTTCGCAGAGACGATTGATTCTTTAAAATACCCTAATCGAGAGCACTGCGCACGTGCCGCATACTTCGCTGTCCGTCGAGTGGCTACACGCCGTGGCAGATAAGCGAAAGAGCGGAAGAGGAGACGTAAATAACTACGAGAGGGTGCGAGTGTTTCGAGTGTTATATTGGAATGGTTCCTCGTTTGATAGGTTATATGGGTTAGCGTTTTGAGATGGCTCCATAGCTACTGCTTTTTATTAATGGGAATGTAACTTAGGATTCTTAAAAAGTTAGTGATAAATATTAGACGAGAATGGTTAGTAGATTATATGATTCTTGAAGTTTTTCAACTTTAAATTTGTGACGATTAGGTGAGCAAGAATATTTATTTATGTATTTGTTTTATATCCGTCCTAGTTTTATCTGAAAATTAGGTATACTTATTGTAAACTGCGAAAGCTTCAGTAACAAATTTATAACAGAGTATGTTGGTACGCTAAAGTTAGTTTAGTTGGGACCAAATAATGCATATTTAATTTAACTACTACTTCGTGTATTGCATTTACGTTCCGAATTTCTAAGTTAGCCGGACCATTTAATATACTAATCATTGCATTTTATAGTTATCCAATCGAATCAAGCTATGGTAATTGAAATAGATAGCATTTATTTAACAAAAATCATTACTACGTATTGCGCAATCGTTTAATTTTAATCTGCGACCATTCTTCTCATTACAATTATTCGAGATTATATAAAAGATTAACGAAGATAAGCAAGTAATATTATTCGAATGAAATGATTTTTGTTGGAATGTCGGTGCGAAATTGACCATACCGAGAAGCATGATTCAAATCAATTCAGACTTGGCTGCTTCATATTCCATTCCTGACGTTGGCTAACTCCCATCGTCAACTTCCCGACCGCAAGGAATAACCGCAAACTTGAACGGCCGTTCCCTCTAAACCAATTGATAATTCATGTTGTCGCCAGTTACATTCAGTTTCGGAAAACATGTTCCGCGTCAGTTGCTGCATCGAATTCCTGAAATAGGTTCCCTTAAAAACGAGGAAATCAGCGAGGATTGCCAATGTGTCTAGTAGATGCAGGTTACAGAGAACTTTGTATATGATATGCAAGGTATAATAAACTACCAAATGTAGCAATATTTGTTTGAGTTTCGTTTTCTCGTTTTAGGACCCAGGTGTCGGTTCAACAACGTCTTATAATTCAATAGAATACGATAAATTTTAGCTCAAAAGAGTATTCCACGAAATTCCTCTACTCAAATAACCTCTCTTCTACTCCACTACAAATTCACACACAACTCATCATTATATAATACAATAATTCTTTGCCGATTATGCACAACCCACAGCATCTCCACCTCTTCACCGCTACCGTGTCCCACGGCAATTCCCGGCAACTCCCTCATCCAATAATAAAACACTCCCTCAAACGCGCAGCGGTAGCAGCGACAGCGGCGCGATCTAATCGACACGCTTCGTTTCTCTCTCTCCCTCTCACTCCCACTGCGCTCGCACACTGCAGCGCCCTCCGAGACAGCGAAAGACACACTTCCCCGCGCTAATATACGTCCTCTCTCCCTCTCTCGCGTTAAGCATTCCGGGAGTCTTAGCGGCTCGGCTGGGAATTCTGATTAGTGATTTACGATCTTCCGAATTCGGAGAGCTCTAGAACGCGAGCGAGCGAGAGATGCCTTTCTTCCCCCCTCCTGTCTCTGTGCGCAGGCAAATCCTATCAGAAGTACTTAGAGTTCGCCGCCGCCGTCGTGCTTCCAACTCTCCAGCGGCTCCTGCCGTCGCGCGTGTATATATAACTGGCAGCGCGCCCGAGAGCCACTCGCTTCTCGTGTATGTGTGTCTGGGCACCTATACGTGTGTGCGTACCTCGCTCTCGAGCATAGTGGCATCCGAGTGAATTCTTCGTCGCTGGAGAGTGGGAGAGAGAGAGAGTGAAAATTAACTCGATTGGCGCGAATCCCATCCTGTCCGGCCAATCTGCCGTGGGGTGGTAATTGCGGGTGGAGTGATTAGCGGGCACGTCGTAAGTGTGTTGTGTTGTGGCGAGCGATACTTTTTTGTAGGTGAGAGGAGCTAATGAGGGAGGTATTGCGTGACTTATGCGTGTATTATGGGTATGGCTGAGAGAAAGTCGTATCGTAACTCGGTTTACGCGTTGTAGGGCCTCTCGTGATACATGGCCGTAATGCCGCGTAATAAATATTTTGTGCGCGTTAAAGTTTGTATGGATTCCTATTATATCTATGTTATTCATAGGTGCAGGGAATATAATACGGCTTTCGTATATAGGTTGTATTTTACTTTTGCGGCGAGTGTATATATATATATATGTAAGGTTTTAAACTAGTTTTGGAAAATATAAAAGTTTTGGAATCGAAATTTATTGTTGTTACTGGGACGAGATATAGTGGCAAAGTACTTTTATCTTTACATTATTGAACTAAATCATGAAAAAGGCGATTAGTTTTTCCAAACTAAATTTAAATTGATGGAACTCTAAAAATTGTAATGTTTAAAATTTTTATATCATACTTCTTCGCATTCATATACGTTTCTATACTTCTTATATCCATAAACACAAGATCACCATCACCTCGCATAAAAATTCTATAATCACGGTAATTACCACAGATCCCCGCTCGCCTCCCCTCAAAAAACTTTAATTGCCCGACACTCGTACCTACACAGCCACTCGAACCCTCGCGAACTCGGCGTTTAACGGTGGACGCGCGTATAAAAACCTCTCTCTCTCTCCCCGGTATACACATTTAACAGCGGCGATAAAACAGCCGGCGATGCCCCCGCTTTTATATCCTTGTTTTGGTCTCGGCTCTCGAAAATTTGTCACCGCGCACGCGCGGATTCTTTCCCTCGCGTTGCCTTGGCACTGCTCCAGATCGCGCGCGGGAGCAGAGCGGATTTATGCCCGCCCGTTATTTCTTTAACAAGTACAACGGCTCGCGAGAAGAGAGAGGAAAGAACGATGTATTTTTGGGCTTGAGGGATTGATTTTATTGGCGGAGGGGTCGAGAGCGGAAGTGAATGTTGCGAGGCTGTTTGACATTGGGAATTGAAGTGTTTGTAATTATTTTGATGATGTGGTACGGGGGAAGGATTCAATCAAAAGGTTGGAACGTCTTTTTCGAATTAATGATGAAATGTTTTCAAGGAACTTCAGTTTGTCTAGGTGTACATTCATTATAAAATTTATTCGTGCTTTTAATTTTGCCCCGTTTTCGGAATTTAATTTTGAAAGAAATGAAGTTTGCTCGTGAACTTTGAAGATAAACGGTAATTGGCAGTTATTGATCTTTTGAAATTTATCGCCCTAACGACTAATTAAGAAATTTTGAGAAAATTATTTAACGCGCAATAAAGCTCAGTCGAATGCACTTAGAAATCCAATAATGATAAGCAAGTAATAACGATAGTAATAGCCTGGTAGAAATGTTAACCAGAAGCTAGCTATTTTTCAGTTAACATTATGGATAAAAAAGAACATTGCTTGTATTTTATAATTACTTACCAATCTGAAATAAATTATGGTATTTACACTTCATAAAATATGTATTTTAAGTAATAGTCGAACTTTTAGATGAATTATATTACTGTTGCATTATGATTTTTGCTTAAAATGTTTCCATTTAATTAATACGTCAGCTATAAAATATGCTAAATTTTCTCCCAGGGTACGTTCGGCTAATAAGCAAAAAATTTATAATCACTGCGTTGCTTTTTAAATCCCATATTTCTCAGCCAATTATTATTTGCCAACACACATGAACGACTCCTTTGCCCCTCTCAACTCTTCGTTAACCTTCACTCAAAATACCGCTATTTCATCAAGACGATCCAAACCCCATAAAACCGACATCAAACGGGACGTACACACACACACACCCAAAACAAACCACAACCTTCGTTTTTGCATCCCTACTCCCACATGAGCGAGAGTCTCCAAACCCGACGCGCGTGTCCCTCCGCTAATTCAGGCGGCCCTAATTTACAGTAAATCAGTGCGCGCCGGCGAATTACGACGAGGAGTGGAGGCGGGCGAACGGTAGCGCCTGTGGCTCTTGGCCTTTGCCGGCGGGCACGTGCATACGCGATATGTCGGTTATAAATGGCTTCATTTTGCCTACGGTTTTGACTTACGCGACTCTCTCCCGCGGTGAGAGAGAGAACGTGCGCTGGGATGGGCTTTTTCGCAGAGGAGATGTGGTTTACTGTTATTGGGAGAATTTTAAGGGCGAGGTGAGCTGCTGCGATAAGGTGAGAGTGATTTCTTTTTTTTTGGTAGGAGAGTGGGTTGTTTAAAGTAAGGGTACGCGCTAGGTTTTGGCATAGGCTTTTTTTAGGTTGCGTGTTTTTATGGTTGTGAAGAGGATTGTAATTGTTTTATGTTGAAGGGGGTTTTGATTGTTTTAGACATAGTTTTCTTGAATTTAACTTCATCTCTATGCTTTCGGACTTAGTTTTCCTATAATTATTGAATAAATAGTAGATGACTGATATATTATAATTATATTATATGAAAAATAAATTAAGTGATGCTAATAAAATACTTGAACAAAAAGTAATTACTTGATACAATAAGACTGTTTTTTATAAAAAAAATCTTCTTGTCCGAGTCTAATCTTCTTCAACCACCCATACCATTAAATTATAAAATGCTATTTTTCCATTCACTCTAAATAACATTGTTTCTATTTCTCTTTCCAGGTAAGCACACCACTTTATTAATCCACTTCTCACATTCACACACGGGTAAGTCCACTTCATATAACTCAATTTTACAACACT
>JAPYZO010005532.1:0-10147 GCA_030522905.1 Torymus flavipes | reverse complement strand
CACTTGTGTGAGAAGTTGATTTTCTCCTCGTGTGACCTTTTCACCCTCGCTTCGCTCGGGCGCTAACAGTCACACGAGAAGAAAATCAAATTGTCGCACGAGTATCGAAATGTACTATTCTCACTCGCGTATCGAATACAATTTTTTCATACGACGTGTGCAAAGCTTGATTTAGCGCATGCCGTTTTATTTGAGCGTGCGCAAAGTGGACACTTTGCGCACGGAGTGTAAAAATATTTATTTTCGATACAAGAGCGATAATAGTATATTACGATACGTGTCACTTAAGTGGCCCATTATTTCACGGAAAATAGCTGTAGCGTTGTCTGTACTTATCTTTTGTTCAATAAGGCGATTTGGATTTTTAGATTTATTATCTTCTGTGTATCTACTTCAATGATGGAACTAATAACGTCATATTCAGCAAGATAATTGTTATAATCTGATTTCGAGATAGTAATAATTTTAAAGGCATTTACTTTGTCTAAATATTGGAGAAGAATGGTTTTTTCTTTTCTTTTTTTTTAAACATCTGAAATGAGCTACTTAAAGCTATGTTGACTTGCAAGCTAGAATTCGATGTTGTTTTAGCTAGGTAGTTCATGCAAAGGAAAGTTGCTCTTTTTTGTACAGTGATTAATTGAGATTCTGCTAGGAGAATGTTGGTAGGAGTGCTGATTCGGTAGCCCAGGGATAATCTGATGGCTGAATATTGAATTCTTTTAAGCAAGTTTATAAGTTGTTTTTTATTGGGAAAGTAAACAAATACAGCGTAATCAATCAGGGATCTGATATGTGATTTATTAATCGTAATAAGGGTACATGGATGAGCACCCCACTACACACCTCTTACAAATTTAATAATATTGAAAACCTTTTTGCATTTGTGTACAGTTCTATCTATGAGCTGCTTGAAAGAAAGCTGATAATCCAACAAAACTCCTCAATATCGTACCATATGCTGAGAAATAATGGAGATGTCTCCTAATTTAACTTCTACGCTACCAGATCTAACACCTAATTGATTCAAATGAATAAGCACAGGTTTTTGACGGGCAAGCTCCAACCAAAGATCTTTCAGATTTGCATTGATTATTTTTAGCGAATTTTCCATAAGGAATTTGCAAGATTTAAGAGATTCCTTTTTTATTAACAGTGATATATCATCTGCGTATTTCTTAATTGTCACGCACTTTGATAGATTTTTAGTAATTACAGAAATATATATATATTATAAAGAGAAGAGGACTAAGTATTCCACTTTGTGGGATTCCTTTGTAGACATTTCTATGCTTATCATCAGTAAAAAGCGTAAAACATGTCTTTCAGAATTTAAGAATTTAAAAAATTTGATGATCTCAATTGGACAGTTATATTGCGATTATATTTAGAGTAGGATATCACCAGTCACGTTATTAAAAGCACTATGACGTAAATCAAATGAGGAGGTGAGAGGGAATGAGCGGAAAGGCTATTTAGGTAATTAAATAATTTAACAAATATTTATAAATTAAAATAGGAAAAAAAATGGTAATAAAATTAGACGATGGAGCTCATGATATTCCCTCGCGTCAAATGGAAAAAATTAATGTAATTAAATAAATGAATACGTGAAGAGAGCGATCGCGCACGGATCTATCTCGGACGTGCGAGATGTTCTGGTGAGTCACCTCGAGCCTTCCTCGCGATCAAATAGCTCTCTCGTGTCCTCAGCAGAGAATCTGCTCTGGGCGAGGACGGTCGGGGAAACTCCTTGTGCATTAAGGCGAGCTCAGGTCACCCTTGTAACACGAAACGTGTTTTTATCGTAGTCATGAATAGCGCGAGATAAAAAACAAACGAGAATAACCACCCGACACCTAGCTACGAGCATGCGGATGCCGTAGCTAATCCAATTGTTTTCGTTTTGCTTTCTCAAAGAGAAAGCTTAGTATTTTTGTTGACCGAGGTGCTTGCGGACGTAGGCGACGCGCAGGAGGTTGTACCGACGAGAATGATGATGATGATGACCGATGCGTAGTAGCCAGCGAGACGAAGTAGGCGGCCCGAAAATAACTGAGCCACATGCTCGTACGCTCACAGACGACGCACACGGCTAATTCGAACCGTGCGCCGAGTGTGAGCGTGCCCATGTGCACTCGGCGGCCATGTTCTCGTCCAAGGACACGAGGAAGCTACAGCGACGGAGGCGATGATGCGGCAGCCAACGACAACGGCCGCGCGCGCACTACAACACACACAGACGCGCACCGACACACCACACTACACAACACCGACAATGAAGCGCGGAGACTCAACTAGCGGCGAGAAGCTGTCCGACGGCCACGAGGCCGGCAACCACATGTGCGCACCCGGAGTGTGCGTGCACTGTATAGTGCGAGCGAGAGAGAGACGGCGCAGCGGCACTGTACTCTGTGTATGAGAGAGAGAGAGAGAGAGAGAGAGAGAGTGTGTGTGTATAAGAGAGAGAATTGACACGCGAACAGCCGATGCACCGAATCGGGCAATACACGACAGCCCGAGAGTGTGCGAGAGAGAGAGAGAGAGAGAGAGAGAAGGCGCAGCGGCGCTATACATTATGTGTATGAGAGAGAGAAACGGTCACGACATGCTGCGCGATGCAAGTAGCCTACAGGAAAGATAGCGCAGCGGCGCTATGTATGTATGTAGATATGCGTGTGTGTGCCAGAGTGGGGAGAGAAGGCCAGCAGTAGCCTACGCGCTATGTACGGCCGGGATGAGAGTGGCGCGTGGAGAGAGAGAGGCGAGGTAAATTAAACCGCCGAGTGGAAGTACAGAGGCGCGTAAAGGTGCACCGCCACTGTTTGGACAGATACGTGACTGTTAACGAAATCGAATCGCGCGCGCAACAGGTGGCAGCAGCGGGAACCGGCTCGGTATAAAATCGTGCATGTCACGTGACATTAGCTAGCCACACCGCCCATATACCGCCGTGAGAGTGAGAGAGAAGCCGAATAGTAATTTTTGGGGAAGAATACGGAAATTAGGCGAGCGACGTTTCCGTCGTCCTCATTCTACCGTTGACTAGCATTGCGAATAGTTGTGATAGTCGAGAGTATAAAGTTGAGAAGTGTAGTTGTAAGTAGATTTTTGAGAAGAAGCGATTGATTGTAATAGGCGAAGTGCTGTAAGCGTGTAGGTGAAGGTAGTAGTGAGGGAAGTTGCGAGGAGAAGTACGGCGTGTGTTGTAGAGCAGGAGTTAGTGTAGAGGTTTTTGGCGACGCTGAAGTTGCTATTGCGCCACCGTTTTTGCACCGCCTTCGTGTACGGTAAGAAATTTGTTACTGTCGTCGGGTGGATTTACTTTCTAATACCCGACCCTCAATTATATACATTCTGTTGTATCTATATAAGTGCGTAATTGTCAGTGAGCGGGCTTCGAGCGCGGAGCAAGGCAATAGTGTGGGATTTCTCTCTCTCGGAATAGTGATAATGCGCATTCGTCACCGCGGGCCTGCGCGAGGCCATTTTGTGATTGTCGGGATTTCTTTTGCATATTCACCGCCCGTATGCTGGGAGGAATTAAATTGAAAGTGTTGGATATTAAATAGCAAAGTGAAATAGATACGCGCATTCTTTTGATGTATTTTCCTTTCTTTTTTTTGTTCTTTTCTCGTATCTCTAAAACATTGGGGTTGTAGTAGTCATTTAATTTCCGTGACACTCGAGATTATCGCCGAGGGTTTCCACCGTTCCCCAGGTCGTCTCGCCACAGATCCACGCCAGTGAGAAGAGTCAGGAGAAGAGTCAGGTATCCGGGAAAGTTGATACGCGTTCCTCGCGGGGCTTGGCGCCCTTAAATAAATTCGGACACGTGAATAAATACGCGTAAACTCAGGGAGGGAGAGAATATCGTTGTCGTTGACTGGGTTGGTGATTAGTTATATTGTAGTAGAGCACGTAATAGCCCTCTGGGCGAGTATCTAGCACTGCGGTTTGGGGTTAAATTCACGCATTGCTACATCCTTAGCAGAAGGAGAGGCAGAGGTGCTCACAGCAGAACGATCTGGCACGGATTAATTCTCTAGGAGATCCTTCTCCTTCACGTCGAGGCGAGCGAGTGCGCTCCGAAACGTTTTTTGGAGCATCGCCGGTGCGCGGCGGCTCTCGCGGGAGTGGCGCACGCCCCTCTCGCTGATTGGCTCATCAGCTGCGTGCGGCCGCAAGGGAGAGAAATAGCCTCGGTGAGCCTGCGAGCTGGCCAGCGGCGCCGCCTGGGTGTCCACTGGAGGGCTCTCCACTCGTATCGGCTCTGACACCGACACAGTAAGAGAGGTTATAGTGATAGGCGCCTGGACTGTCGGCGCGCCCTGAAGATGATCCTCTTCAGTTAGGGCACAAGGCAGTGGGAGAGACGGCTCAGCGCCACGCAGCGTATTGGTCGGTTGCTGGACTGCGTCCGCAGCCTCAGCAGGTGGCAGCTGGGGGACCCTTTTCAGGGCGCTGACGTGGAGTTTTATATTCGCACGCCCCGGTCGTTCGATGATGAAAATGTCGTCGCTGCATTTGTCCAAAACAACAAAAGGCTCAGTTCACTTTGGGGCGAGCTTGGCGTTGAAAACCTCAATCGCATTTGAAAGAGCGAAGTTTTTGGCTAGCGCCAATTCTCCAACTTGCAGTTGCTCGGCATTTGCAGTCATTGGAGGAGGAGCGTACTCGTCTTGTCATTGTCGAGCATCGTCAATCCGCCCTTGCGTCATTGCGTCGTAGGGAAAATTCCATTCTCCTGGATGTGGCAAGTTATGGCCAAGAAGCATCTGGCTGAGTGACTGCCCAGTAATTCTATTCACGCGCCTGCGCGTGGAAACTAGAATTTTGGGCAAATGGAGATCCCAGTCGCGCTGGCGTCCACCAGTGATGTGAAGTCGCAAGCCTTTCTTCAACTCTTAGTTTCTTCTTTCAGTTGGGTTAGCCTGTGGGTGGTAAGCAGGCGTTGTGCATGGAATCGCGCCCCATGATTGATACCGTGTGTGCCATGATGTACCGCGAAACCGCGGCGCGTTATCACTGAGTAATTCCCGAGGAAATCCCCAGCGAAAAAATTCTTCATTCTCGAGAATTGGCGCGATAATTTTAATTTCGGAGCTTGACACGGCAAAAGCCTCAACCCACCAAGACATCGTGTCAGTCGCGACAAGGATAAACCTCTTTCCCCTCGAAGTGCGCGGGTACGGACCCATTAAATCTATGGCTACTGGGTCCCATATTGCGAATGGTTGACGCGGATGAAGCACGCTCTTTGCGATGGGTTTACCGGATTTAATTAATAAGCAGTGAGCGCAGTTACCGACTGCGTGGCGAATATCACTGCGCATTCGAGACCAAAAGTGACCTTCGCGTATGACACGGTGCGGTTCGTCGGCTCCCGGATGGCACGCGAGAGGGTCTTCGTGAAAATAATTTATTACTTTACTCCGACACGAATGCGGCACGTAGACCCGCGGCTGTTTTCCGTGCTCCAGGATGTAAAAGGCGCCATCGATAAGCTGCAGCGTCTGAGCCGGCTGCAGAAATCGCTCGGCGTCAAGTACATCCACCGGTTCGTTTGTTTGTACTCACGTAAGTTAGTCACGAGCCTTGATGCAAAATACTTACGTTCTTTATTTCTATACCATCCGGGAGGTAACAAATCCTCAAGCACATTGCCATCATCAATAAATATTTCTTTTGCCAGCGACGTGTATTACGTCGAAGTTAAAGCTCCGCAAGTATATTGCCCAGCGGTGCAATTTTCCTTTCCCGTGTTTAATATTGTTTAGCCAAGTTAAAGCGCGGTTATCCGTTTTTAAGGTGAATTTACCATCCTGAAGATAATGCCGAAATTTTCTCAACGCCGAGATGACCACAAGGCATTCCTGTTCGTTCGAATGATATCTTTTCTCGGTCTTAGTGAACTTAGCCGAGGCGTGCGAAATTATCCGGTGCTTATCGTCCTCACCGAGTTGATAAAGAACGGCACCTATCCCCGTCATGCACGCATCAGTCTGCAATATAAACGGCTTCGTCGGATCCGATCTACAAAGCTCGAGTGGCTGATTAAACGCAAGCTTAAGAGCGTTGAACGCTCTCTGGCTTTCATCCGTCCAGCGCCAAGTGTGCTTGGCGTACAAAAGTGCCGTGAGCGGTGCCGCTATTTGCGAAAATCTGGGAATGAATTCCCGCAGCCACTCACACGTTCCGTTAAATTGCCTGAGTTCTTTACGGCTTTTCGATACCGGAACATTCAATATCGCGCGAATATGTTCGGATTTCGCTCGATTACCTTCGTTCGTAAGCTGATGGCCGAGAAACTCAAGGTTCTTTTTCCCGAAAAAACATTTTTTGATGGGGAGCATGTAAGCTCGTAAACCCGTAACAGCTCGAAAACTTTGCTTAAATGGGAGAGATGTTCCTCCCAGGTGGCCGAATAGATATAAAATCATCCAAATAAGGAGCGAACAAACTCATCCATATACCCGAATAATACCTCTTCAGTAATGAAATTATTAAATCGTCCCGGCGCGTTTTCTAATCCAAAAGATATTACTTTCCACTGATACAACCCACCGTCGGGTATCGCGAAAGCTGTAAATTGTTTAGCGCTTTCCGTTAGTGGAATATGCCTGCTTGAGGTCGAGCGTAGTGAAAATTTTAGCAGATCTTATGTCCTTAATGACCTCACGAATAACCGGGAGATTTTGTGAAGTATCTTTTGTTAACGCGTTTAATTTTCGATAATCATTGCAAAACCGAAAATTACCGTCCTTTTTTAGATTCATCACGATCGGTGAACTATACGCAGAAAACGAGGGCTCTATCAGCCCGTCTGCCAGCATCTCTCTCACCTGTGCGGGTATAGCCTTCTTTTTCTCAGTTGAGTAGCGGTATGGCGGGAGACGGAACGGAATATCGTTCGTTAATTCTATATCGTGTTCTAAGTTTGGCAGCATTCTTTCCGTTGACGATTACCGGCAAAAACCCGATAAGCGAGGGACTCGAAAAAATTAACGCGACTATTGTGTGGCTGGACCGGGAGTAGCGTTCACCATCTTCATCGGAGCCCCGCTGCCGTTTCCCTGTCCTTGCCGAAGCGGATTGCCTGGACAATCCTGATTCTAATGTCGTTCAGGACAATGGTGACATTTCGGCAAGTTCAGCGCATTGTTACTCGGCTTTGGGTGCTGGCCAGGTAACGTAGACAGAGTGTTAGACGTCGGCGTCGTCGCCTGAGATTGAGCGGCGACGAAAGGCGAGGTGTTTTGCGCATAACGGCGGCCCGCATTGCGCTCCTCTAACTCGACCTGCTCAATCTATCGAGCGCGAACGACTAAGTCATCAACTGTCTCAAAAAATGACGTGCGGAGTAGTTTTTTCGTCGCAGGACGTAAAGTTTAGTTTAAAATACCGACAATTTGTTGCTCCGGTGCATCCGGAAAAATTTTGCGCGCGAGGAGATGTCTTTGCTCCAAAAAAAGGCTCATTCCTCCTTTTTTGGTTTGGGGTTGCCCGTAGAGTTTCGCGGACAGTTTCATTAAATGCGTAGGTGAAGCGAAACGATTACGAATTAATTCGCAGAATTTTTCCCACATCTGGTTCAAGTTTTTGTAAACGACGAGCCAATGCGCGGCGTCGCCTTTCAAAGCACGCGATGCAAGACGCGCGTGCATGTGTATTTCGGTATTTGTTGCACGAAAACTCGTATCACACTCGCGCAGAAAATTCTCAGGATCTTCGTGATCCTGTCCGGCGAACTCGGGCAGTTTCAAATTATTGCGCACGAGCGCGTGGAGTAGATGCCGCCAGTCATCCATATTTGGTTGCGAGAAACGAGCGTTGTCAACGAATCCAGACGGAGGTTGGTTTTGTGCGATAGCCGGATTACGTAAATTATTGGCGGGCAGGACATTTCGCGGATCATTTCCTATAGCAGAATTTGATTCGCGGGCTGAAGATTCTCGTCGGCATTTACCGGCGGAATGTGATTCGCGGGCGGAATCAGATTCGCGAGCTGAATGTTCTGGTCCTCGTTTCCCCGCGGAATCTGATTCCCGAGCGGAATTTGATTCGCGAGAAGAATTTCCCCGTTCGCGTTTTGCTGCAGATTATTTTCCCCGTTTCCGTTCATTCTTTCACTAATCGCGATCACTATTTCACTATTCACCGTACTTACAGAATTGTTTCTCCTAGCCTAGCAATTTTCGCGGCTGTGCGAGACATTCGCCGACGATGATCGCGAGCGTTGCGACGATAATGGGAGCCCCTCAAGTAGAGCTAATCCTCGACTGTGTGTACAAGGTCGTTCTGTGTGTGTATGGGCACCACTGGTTGTTTCCGGACTGCCAGAAGTCGAGAGGACACGCCGCTACGGCGGCGGTGTTCTTTTTATCATTACCCGTTAAGGCGTGAGTTCGTGGAACTCCTTCGAGCTCCTCTCGTTTACGCGAACGCGAAATGTTCGAGTGCCCCTCGTTCGGGCGACACTTTGACGTGAATCAAATGAGGAGGTGAGAGGGAATGAGCGGAAAGGCTATTTAGGTAATTAAATAATTTAACAAATATTTATAAATTAAAATAGGAAAAAAAATGTTAATAAAATTAGACGATGGAGCTCATGATATTCCCTCGAATCAAATGGAAAATAGTTAATGTAATTAAATAAATGAATACGTTAAGAGAGCGATTGCGCACGGATCTATTTCGGACGTGTGAGATATTCTGGTGAGTCACCTCGAGCCTTCGTTGCGACCAAATAGCTCTCTCGTGCCCTTAGCAGAGAATCTGCTCTGGGCGAAGACGGTCGGCAAAACTCCTTGTGCATTAAGGCGAACTCAGGTCGCCCTTAGCAGAACGAGAGGTAGAGGTGCTCACAGGAGAACGATCTGGCACGGATTAATTCTCTAGGAGATCCGTCTGAGTCTCCTTCCTGTCACGGTGAGCGAGTCCGCTCCGAAATGGTTTTCGGAGCATTGCCGGTGCGCTGCGGCTCTCGCGGGAGCGGCGCACGTCCCCCTCGCTGATTCGCTCACCAGCGCACAGTGGGACAAAATAGCTCAAAAGCCTAATAAAGTCAGCTTCACACAAATTTTGTAAAAACAATTTTCTGGTGAAGAGAATTCTCTTCGTTTTGAAATTGTCTAGTAATTGCTCTTTCCCTCGGAATCGTATTATCATGTTTGAATATGATTGCAAGTGAGTTTTTTTGATCTGTCGGGAAAATTAATATAAATCAATAATGTAACGTGCGATCACGTTAGAAAAATAGCAATAATATTGCATGTGCATATTAGGGCGTTCATTATTTTCAGAATTAAAAATTCCTAAAAATGCCGATTGAATTTAAAAAATTTTGCCAAAAAATTAAGAAAACGTTCAGCAGCACAACTTTGAAATGTTGACAATTTTCCAAAATTGGTTAATTTTTAGAGGTGGCTATTTCATCGTGCGCTTAGGCATCTACATTGTGGATAAAACTTGGAAATAATGGACGCCCTAATATACACATACAATATTATTGCTATTTTCCTAACACGATCGCACGTTACATTATTGATTTATATTAATTTTCTCAGCAGATCAGAAAAACTTACTCGCAATCATATTAAAAAATGATAATACGATTCCGAGGGAAACGGCGATTACTAGATAATTTCAAAACGAAGAGAATTCTCTTCATCAGAAAATTGTTTTTACAAAATTCGCGTGAAGCCAAATTTATGAGACTTTTGAGCTGTTGTGGCCCACTGTGAAGCGGCGGGCGGCCGCAAGGGAGAGAAATAGCCTCGGTGAGCCTGCGAGCTGGCGAGTGGCGCCGCCTGTACTGCATCCGGCGGCACCGAGCTTCTGGGAAAAAGTCGGGCTCAGCTCGTTCCTGGTTTCTACGGCCGATATACTTTTTTTTCCTTCTTTATATTAGCGGACGTCAACTAATTATATCCAGAAAGGACATGTGTAATATAATACGTGTCCTTTTGCGTGAGCCTTCCCAGTTGCCTTCTTTTATACTATTGATTCACGTTTGTTTATTTGTAGTTGATTTGATTATTAAAATATTAAACCTTATCTGTTTTGCATGCCGTAGACAAGCACATACACATGAGAATCAATGAGGCAGATAAAACAGACATATGAAACATTGTGTAGAGAACAC
>JAPYZO010005531.1:0-10147 GCA_030522905.1 Torymus flavipes | reverse complement strand
ATATGTTCTATTCCACTTGTACGAGAATTAAAGTCTTTTGGGCCTACAAATACAGTAAATGGATGATTTTGGTTTAATTTTATCTACTTCATTTTATTGTTAAAAAATAACCATTGGGTGAATGAAACTTTTAAGAGGTATCTTTTAAATCGGTTATTAACAATTTCATTTAATTTATTCATATATAAAATCTCCAAAGCAGCTAGATACAAAGTCAGTTTTACAAATATCATGTAATAACATTTACAACTAAAAACCCAAGACCAAAATCTTCTATCTTGAGTCTCCAATACAAACATAAAACAAATAATTCTACATATAACACGGAGAATAGATGAGTGATACTTTTGCTACGTGACAATTCTGCCAACAACTAACCGAGGTTTCTTATTTCTGTTTTCAACTTTTGACTCTGAATGTAGCGTTTTCGCAATTAACTCTAATACAAACAAACGGCATTGCTAAATATTTTACCTTCCAGCTGTAGCGTTTCATCTCTCGGTATAAAATGCAATTCAATTAAAATTTCTGTGTGCTTGCAAAGGAGTGCCTTTGATCCCAAAAAAAACACAAATTTCAAGCGCACTCCAGCATCCGTAAAGGAATCTCGATTCACCGGAAGAATCATAGCCAGCAAAATTGAGCCGTATATAGCGAACTAATTTTTATTAAAACGAAGGATAATACCGTGGCGCTTTTACTAACGAGGGATTGCAGGCTAAGCAAAGAACGAGGCTAAGCGGCAAGCTGGAAACGCTGGACACGCCGCTCTCACGGCACGTGTCCATACGCAAAAGGACGCCATCGCAACGCTGGCAGTCCGCGCGGCGCAAGGCTCGAGTAAGGATCTGCAGTATCCTGCATGAGCCGCATTTTTTTCATTCGAAATTTCACTTTTTTATAATTTTTTTTTCAACTTTTGTGCCAAATATTTATACATAGTTTTCTCGTTGTTTTTTGAAAGTTATTAAGAGCGCTTGTAAATTTGCAGTATACATAGATACATTCACATGATTTGGTATGATAAAAGTCGTTGATAGTGCACGTGAGTAATCTGCTAAACATTATATATAACAACGCTTTTTGATACAATTATTTCACACGTATACAACGCCAGAGTATATATCGCCTATACTCACAGTATATATATACACGAGCTAAGCGACGATTACATGCATATAAATATTCTTTGGAGGAGTTTTTCTAGCGAGCTGCGAGGAGATCGTACATTACTATATTTATATCGTTCTTAGTTTGGTTGCCGCTATGTATTTAGTTTGCTCGTATTTTAGAAGCCGACAGCCGAGCCCCAGTCGGCACAGCCCAACGAGAGGACGCCTGTACGTATTCGAAGTACCGCTTTTTTCTCTTTTTTCTTTTCAACACGAATGCAAAATATTATACATGTTTGTGTACACTACAGATCCAACTGTGTAGGAAATAAGCGTAGATGTTAACGTTTCCAAGTAAAAAAATTTCGTTTAGTATATGTAATTATCATTGCACAATGTTTATACACTTCTTTTGCACATAAATGTGATTGACTTAATACCTATATTATGAAAAATAATTTGATCTTTTCTCAACGGCATTTTATTGTTTTTACGATTTTTGTATTCGTGTTTTTATTAATACCTTTTAACTATGCAACTGCATTAAGCTTCCGTTATTCGATTCTATTGGTGGAGGTATATATAGTGACTTTATAAATGTACTCAATTTTCATTTCTGTAAATTCAAAAGTTAATTGCGCTTCCTATACGCTGAAGCTTGTATTTTTGTGATACTGCTTCGTACGTTTTTATTTGATAATCAAATTTTTCCAATTATTTTACGCTTAATGTTTTTTTTTATACGGTTCCCGTAGCTTTACCTTTTGATTAACAATAATTTTTTTTTTTTTTTTTGCTAATTTTACGTTACTTCGGTCATATTTGTCCTTTAATTTTCCGTTATTATAGTTATTTTAAACGATAATATCCAACCACTCACATTTGAGATTTTACATTAACTATTTATCGCCGCAGCTGATGAGGTTTGGATCGGGTCGCACCGGACTACTTCAAGACTCCACCGGCAGCGTCATCGTGCAAGATGGCCAGCAGGACGACAGCATTCAGCTGCAGTCGCTCAGCGAAGGTTAGCGTTCGATTAGCTTCGTTTATGTAACCGCGCACGATCGTTTATTTATATACATGTAATAAATAATCTCTATAGGCGTTTCAGAGGAGAAGCCCGGTGTCCTGGAACACGTCATCATGGCAGTGTTCTCCGTATTCCAACTCGTCGTCAATTCGTCTTACCTGGCTACCAACATCATTATGATGGTAAATAAAAAAAAAGTTATTACTATGATAATTTCTGACACCTTCTCATAGAGGAATCTTTGGTAATGAGATTTTTATAGTTAGTTAATGAAGGAATTTCAATTCAACTATAATTTTCTAAAAAAAATTTTAAAACAGTTAAAGTTTTTAAATTATTTACATGCATATATTTTATTGATTATGTTATACTATTCTTGAAATGACGGTCGTATGTCCCTTTTTATTTCAGACTTGGAGTATCATGTATCATAGTTGGACAACATTTGCCCTTTTATTGTGGGCGCTGATATTATGGATGGTACCGAACAAAAGGGCGTCTATGATGAAGTGCTCGCCATTTATTGTTTTTTACTCAACGATTCTACTCCTTGTTCAATATGTATATAGCATGGATCTCACTGAGGAAGAATTACCGACGATCATACACGGCATAAAAATGGCCGATATTGGTTTTAAGAAAACTAACGAATTAAGTTGCTGGCATCTTGTAGTCAAGGTCAGAATGCTTTTATTACTATTATATTTTAAAAATTATGGTAATTGTTAAGTGATTTATCGCGTAGCCTAATAAATACCATAAAAATAAATTATCTTCATTTGTTATTTACAACGAGAAAAAAAGATCAATTAAAATTGATGATATTACGTTTTCTTTGTTGAAAATATAATGAGTTTTTCCGAGTAATACCGAAAAGTACACAGACATAATTTAAAAATTGCATATCTACCGAGAATCATCGTAGAAGACGACGATTTTCGCACATAAAAGAAGATACACAAATCGTAAAAAAAACCGATCATAATGCTCTTTCAGTGTCTATTCATGACGATGTTCTGGATTACAATGCGTCAATACACGGCGGAGAAAATGAGGCAGCGTAGATCATCGGCGCTGCGGGACATGGTGGCGCCGCTGCACGTGTCAGTGTCAACCGCGACGACGGCGATGAACAATCAAAACGAGCCCGAGATCAAAAGCAAGTTTATGAAGGATGTGGGCGGCGTGGTCAAGCGATTTCTCACCAAATTCTGGATCGCCGTCGTCGCCATTATGCTGTTCACCAGTGGTATTACCGGCGAGCGCATGACCGTCTTCCGCATTATTTATATGTCGCTGTTTTTATTTTTCATCATATCATTCCAGGTAAATACAAGTTATTTTATTTATAATGCTATTGTTGATCGTGGCAAAATTTAACACTTACACTTATGCGCCAGATATCGTGGGTAGCGTGGAGAAAAATGATGTACGGATTTTGGATAACAGTCATTGGATACTCTGTTATAATGTTGATACTGGTATATACGTACCAGTTTCCGGATTTCCCAGAGTACTGGGAGAAATATCTACACATCTCGAGAAACTTGTAAGTTATGGCCTCTCAGCTGTCGATTGTTGTCAGCGTACCCAAACTCTTGCACTAAAAATAATAAATAACGTAGGTGGTGGGAAACACCAACGCGTCAGAAATTCATTAAGTACAATTAAGATAAGAATTTGTGTGAAAGACGATAGCGTATTCTTTGTGAATCTAGAGCGGGACCTAAATAACAACACTAATGACTTCTTTCAGGCAAAAGGATATTGGCCTAATTACTTATGATACCAAAGATTTGTTCGTAAGACTCCTCACGCCCACATTCTTCGTGATCATCACCGTTCTGCAGATCCACTACTTCCACAATGACTTCCTCGAAGTCACGAACATCAAGCGAGTGTAAGCCTTTTTGAAGATTTCGGACAAAGTTGCATCACAGTGCCGTGTGCGCGCATAAGTTTATCATTGTTGTGTTTTATTTTAGTGCCGAAGCCGAAGCGTCGAGGAAAGACAGCCTTGGTCACTCGCCAAGTACAATTCCGATTGTTTCCCCAACCGAGGTTTTCGTATCCGACCATGACGACGATACGCATGTGTTCACTTTAAAGGAGCTCAAACGTAAGCGCAACTCAGCTGAAAGATTAACTGTATTTCTTTAGGAATTTATTGAAATAACGTTAATGTTTTATATCTTTTAGAAATGTCTAAGTTAGAAAGGCTAGCTCTCATGCGAAAAATATCGACCCATCTTTACAACTTTTACAATCATGTGTGGCTCTTCCTGGAAATACATATGCAAAAAATCATTTTTATCTCCTTTGTACTTTTGTGCATTGATGACGTAAGTCGATCACTGTTTGAAGATTATTGTAAAGCCTTATTAAGGGTTATTAATCATTAAACGAAATTGTTTTTGTTACAGGTGTGTGCCATCAATTTCTTCTTTATACTGACTATAGCTATTGCAATCAATTTTAGACGTACCGCACAAATATTGGTCATAAATGTCATGGCTACAGCAGTTGCTGTTTTGATGGTCATCAAAATGCTTTATCAAATTGACTATATTAAACATGAAGACTGGGATCGTAATTGTACTGTAAGTGTCATCTCCAACTACTATATTTCCAAAAATATAACAAACGTTCATATCCTGTAAACTGTAAAATGATTACAGGAACATATTGAAGGAAACTCTACAACGAACGACAGTATCGTTATTAAAACTTACAATATGGCAGAGTGGATAGGCATGAAGAAAGTCGACTCAAGTTTCCGACTATCCGAACTACTCGAGGGCTACATCGGTATAATAACGGTGACGACGTTCCGTGCGATCATCTCCATACGCCAATGGTTCTTCCGCCAGGGCAACGGCCAAGCCTTGGGTACACCGTTGGTTATGTTCCCGAACATCAAGCGAGCGGACGCGGACAAGGGTATCGTGCCTTGTCTCAAGTTCCTCTTTAACTACGGCTTTTACAAGTTCGGCCTGGAGTTCTGCTTGATGGGCATTGTGCTGCTGATCGGCACCAGGCTAGATTTCTACTCCGTCCTATACAGCATTTGGCTGATGATTCTGTTCTCGATGAACCGAAAAACTACCTCAAGAGTTTGGCCATTCCTCAAAGTGTTTGCCATTGTGCTATTGCCGATACAGTACGCGCTGGTTGTTGCACCACCAACCTGGTTATGCATCGGTATGTATATATTCTTTTATACTGCTGTCTTTTAAGTTTATGTTGATTTCCAATTGCATTATTTTATCTTTTTATTTTAAAGATTATCCTTGGAGGGATTCCGAAATTCTGAAAGGACTGCAAGAATGGATGTTCTTGCCAGATCCAGATTCTCGTCCCAATCCCAAGAAACTCGTGTGTAAGTAAAAACTTTCTTTGCAGTAGTTCATAAAATAAAATTATTTTTGCTTTTACTTACGAATGAATTGTACTTTCAGGCGACTTCCTCTTACTTCTCATGATAGTTCGTCAGAGTCTGGTGTTCCGAATAGAACAACGCAGCTTTGAAAGTGGACAAGAATTTGTTGCCGGTCACAATTACTCCGTCTACAAGGATATGGAAAAACCAAACTTTATAAATCCAGTGAAAGACTACGTTTCTCATATACACAGTTGGCTGGACGTATTCAAACGTGGTAGCATGATGAGTTTGATGTGGATTACGTTGTCCATTATGTTCTTGGCGGGCACAAAGCGAACGAACCTTTTCTCGTTGGGCTACTTGATCGGTGCTTTTGTATTTTTGTGGCAAGGCAGTGATTTTTACTTGAGGCCTGTCAAGACTATTTTGAAGTGGTGGAATATTTTAATAGGATACAATATTTTTGTCATATTTTGCAAGGCGATATTCCAGGGCATTGGATGCGTATTCATTCAAAACGTAAGATACGATCTTTTACTTTGAATTTTTCCCAAAATACACTACTATCGTAATGATTTATATTACATTTCATTTTCAGCTGGAAGCTTACGCTTGCTGGGTCATTCAACTACTAGGTGTAGCGTGTCTCAAGAAGTTTGAAATATTAAACGAACAGTTCAAATCCAGCTCTGCGTGCGAAGTTGATCGCGAGGACATTGGAATGGTGTGGGATGGAATGTGCTTCGGTTTTTTGCTAATTCAAAAGCGTCTGTTCCGTAGCTACTACTTCTTCCATATCGTGGACGAAACGAAAGCGATGAGCATTTTGGCATCGCGAGGTGCAGAGTTGCTCGAAGAGTTGCATCAGAAACGTATCTCGGAGCAAGAAAACATAGAGAAGGCGGTGCTGCAAAAGATTAAGTTCAAGATGGACAAGATCAAAGCCAATCAGAGAAAGATACACGGGCCGAGTTACAAAGAACCTAGAACTCACAAAGTTGGTAAGTGCGATGGAAATGTTAGTGGATATATTAGAGGTAGATTTATTAAGAAATTGATTCATTCTCACGTACGTTATATATTATTTAATTTGTGTGTACTTTATTAATTATTGATGTTTAATTATTCAATTAAAAGAGAATATTTTAGTCAAATATTTCCAAATGTAAAATAGGTGATTAAATGTGAAGTATAAATTGTTTTACTTGGAATGACATGCATAATTAAAGTACGTGAAAATTAATTCAATATATTATAATTAAGATGATTCAGTTACAAAAATTTGTACTCGAAAGCAGTGATGACCTGAACGAGTGAGAGCGAGAATTTTCTCCATGACTAATACGACTATCTACCTACTTTCATATTAATACATTAATTCATACTAAAAACGTCATGTCCCAAAGCATATGCGATCATTTAAAACAGTTATAAGTATATAGTAAAAAAACGAATTATAGTCACGTATAACTTTAACGCGAAATATTAAACCATAATTTCAATATTTTCACAAGAAAGTTACTAAATTTTATGCTCAAACTACTTCCAACCTACCCCAAAACCCCCTAAAAGAAGGTGAAGCCCCGCTGGCCCGAACATCCAGCATGTCATCGTGCATCTCGTCGACGCACACGCCCCCGCAGGGCTATCAAACTCCCATCGACGAGGATGAGGATGAGGAGGAACCTCCTCCGCTGACACCTCGCGCAGCCTCGCTCTTACAGGCGCCTTCGCCGAACTCCGCGATAATGTCGGTGAGCCTTCAGGGTTACCTCGAGCCCATGCGAATATCCTTCGGCTCGCCACCTTCGAGCGAGCTGAATCCACGCGGACCGTCGCCTGACGAAACCTTCCCGGTGTTCTCACCACCGCCATACGATGAATCCAGGCGGGACGGCGAGGAGAGGAGGTTGAGCAACGTCGAGAGGCGGCACAGAAGGCAGTCCAGCTACGCCGAGAGCTCCGTCCTGTGGGCGACCTCGCTGAGGACACCCAGGAGGTCCATCATATCCACAGCCTCGAGATCGCCCCGGTCACATCATACCTGTAAAGCAGTTGTAGATGCTTACGTTGCGCTGATGTCGTCGTCGTTGTTATGCGTCTCGAGCGGTGTTATTGTTTTGTAAATAAGCTTAGAATAGGATATTGTACAGAAGGAGTAAAATGTTTAACGCGGGATTTTGGAAAATGGACACGATGGATATCAAGATTGGAAAACGAAGAAAATCATCGTAATGTAAATAACTATACTGGATTCATTGGTAGTTGGATTTAGTGAAATTGATGTTTTTATTAGAGTTTTTGAAGATGTTTACTTGCTTTATTACGATGTCTATATGAATAGACGGCGAAAATGCGACGTGTAAATAGGAAAAAATTATACTGTTAATTATATTTTTTATGAATAGATTTGAAAATACTATTTTTTAGTAAATTAAGCACATCATTGGTCGAATTAATGCACTCGCAGTCATTCATTTAAAAAATATCAT
The DNA here is from genome assembly GCA_030522905.1 of Torymus flavipes. Taxonomy (NCBI): domain Eukaryota; kingdom Metazoa; phylum Arthropoda; class Insecta; order Hymenoptera; family Torymidae; genus Torymus; species Torymus flavipes. The sequence continues at coordinate 2,128 of JAPYZO010005531.1, read as the reverse complement.
TCATGCTTTCCTTATAACAATCACCTTTTCCTAACAATTTACATTTCAGTTTCTTCATTCTACTAATGCGTCTGAATCCTTGAATCCTTGAATGAATGGGCGTGTGATTCATAAATTATTATTCCAGGCGACGTTTATTTATTTATTTATTTTTGTAAAATACATATTAAGCTTTTTATTATTTTTTTCTTTTGTCTCCACAGATACTTTATATAAACCACTCGAACGACCGATGTATATGCATAATGCGCCGAAAACTCATGGACAGGGTAATTTTATAAAATAAGTTCTTTACAGCCCCCGAGTATATCCCTTGGCTCTGCAGATTCCAGAAAACTCATAATATTTCTTTAGATAATCCAACTTTGTAAATAACCTGTACATTTTGTAGAATATGTTTATGTTAGCCGTTGTCCTTAGTATTTCCTTTCATTTTTCAATTATTATAAAATTAAATAATTTTATTCCTATACAAGCATGCATTTCACATTATTATTATTCAACGTTATAGTATTACAATTTGTTTTTTTTTGTAATAAGACTACTTTTAATTCGTTGCTTCGTAACAGCATTTTTATGCCGCTTCTTTTCCATGATGATTTCATTTTACGAAATGATTAATTTAATTTTTTTTCCCTGTGTAGCTGTAAGGTCGGGAGATTATTACATGTTCGACGATATGGACGATGACGATCTGACCGATCTGTTGGCTGAGAAAGAAATCTCAGAGGAGGAAAATAAACGCCTCGAACGCGAACAACGTACTCGCCGTATGACAGTCTCTGAGGTGAGTTTTTTATACAGTTAATTTTTAAAAATTCTATTTGATTTCATACTTTTTTACATTCTGGGTATATTTTTAATTTATTTATGATTATTATTTTATTACGTTATGTATTAAGATTACATAATTTCAAATCGTTATTTATAATTATTATTTGACCTGGAAATGCAATCACAACACTGATACACAATATAAAGTTTATTTGTAGCCGGTGATCTCATTGCCAGTTACAATAACTAACGAACGTTACTACAAATAAATTTAGCATGGTAATGACTATATAATAACAAGCCTTCTACACTCGAAGCAACACGTAACTTAGAGAACACAGCAGTGAGTGTTTCTGTTGGAAAATAAGCATTAGCTTTCAAAAACACAGAAATGTCAATTAGCGCAATCAGATTTAGTACTGTCCAGAGTTTTAGCCGATAATTTTGCAATTGCTACGTCGCAAAGCTAGAGGTTTTCGCAGACAAAATTAATTATTTGCTTATGATTTACGATTTTACGGTTTTCTCTCCTACTCCCTAATGCATATTGAATTTGTTGTTTATCCCCTTAAATGTAACCCTTGAATCAGTGCTTGTCATCAAATTGGGTATATATAACATTTTTTTTATTTATTTATTAATGAATTACCTCACTTAATAATCAACCTTTGAGAATTTTTTACTTTTTTTTTTAAATTTAAAAAATTTTTTATTCAACGTAATTCATTGCCATAGAGTCGTCATGCATGGTTCCATTATCAAAATCGAAAACCAAACTCAATTCAGACAAAAGTAAAAAATTATCAATGTCATGATACATACACACACTTGTTGTACACTCACACGCACATACATTATACACTTATAATTACACCCACGCGCGCGCGCGTGAGAGTCGAGAGATCGTGGAGAGAAAAGCTGCTCGCGCAGCGGGCAATTGCGATCGGAGAAGCGTGCTTCATATTTCTGAGATGGTGCCGAACTTTTCCAGCTGATGAACACGCTGATTAAAACAGACATTGAAATAGCGACGCACGTCGCTCTGTTCGGAGGGACGCAGAAGGATGCTATGAAAATCCGGCGCAGGAGCGTGCCGCTGACCCGCAAGAAATCGTCCATGTCCTATCTGAGCGCTCGTTCCGATACCGACACTGCCGCGGCCACCGATGTGAGATTGTCCTCCAACATGTCCTGCATGCCTCTATCACTTTCACATACTCTCTCTTATTTAATCTGTCTTTATCTCGCTGCTACATTACTTTGGTGTATATTATCTCTGTTCTCATACGATATTATAATTCTTGCATCATTCATCTCGTTCATTTTCTCCCATCGATCTGCCAAAACTCGTTAA
>JAPYZO010005530.1:78-10963 GCA_030522905.1 Torymus flavipes | reverse complement strand
AAAATATTTTTCACTAATAACTGAAGAGCATTCATTTAAAAGATTCAACTGATACTACTTGTTTTATAAATATTTCATTGCATTTCGAAGAAATTCGTTATCAGCGCGTACTTTATATAAATTTTTGTAGAAATATAATATATCGATACATCAGAGTTTTATTCTTTCAATACTGCGGATATTTGAAAAAGTTCTTATACATAGATCAAATTATTTAAAGCGGTCTGTAGAATATGTCCCGATTTGTTTTAAAGCATTGTCTATTTTTGTTCTAAAAATATAGAGGAAAACGTTGATTATTAAATTTTTGAGTTTCGAGTAGTTTTTGGCCTTAAAAGTTCCTAAACTTGCAGTTTACGGCAAATCCCAAAATGGAAACATGCCCATATCTCTGGATACAATGGGTCTAAAAAAATTTGTATCACAAACTCAATATACTTTCAGAATATTACATCTTTATACATATTACTAATAATAGAAATTTATTTATTTGCAGGTCATTTCAAGAATGAACATTTAAAGCTGACTTAATACAACTCACTTTATAAACAGCAGTGCTAGACAAAATATCATGTTTGTCAAACAAAAAAAAAAAAAAATTTTTATACAACAGTCAACCTCAAGTTTTACCCCACCCACCGCGCATACACCCTCGCCAAAACAAAAAGCACCTTTCATAATAATCCCACGTAAAAGCCGTCCCTGCTCTCAACGCGACTTTTTTCATCCCCCTCTAATTTTTTACACACAGTGCCACCGTCCATTAATTCCCGCGTCTTTACTCACCCCCGTGCTGACGAGCGAGAGCATTATCCTCTCGTTGAGCGCGAGGGTCTCGCCCTGCTTCATCTTGATGCGCTTCTTGTCGAGGCACTTCATCGCGTACATCTTGCCGGTGTCGGCCTTGCGGCAGCCGTAGACCTCGCCGAAACCGCCACGGCCGATTATCCGGTGCACGCTGAAGTCGTTCATCGTCAGCTGGATTCGTAAGAAAAACCAAATATAGTGCGTTTTAACATTTGTTATCGTTGAGAGTTTTTATAAATGTAGTCGCTGCTTGTGTGCTTAGGTAACCGAGCGGAACGAGGGGAATGGAAACGGACAGTTTAAGTCAGTTTAAGGAAAAAACGAGGCAGCAGTCCATTTATATGGCGCAGTCGTGCTTTTAGGGACTCGATTTGTCATTGGTTGACGCGCAATTTCCGACGGCTGAAGTTCATAATAATCGTTGTTGAAGACTTTAGAAAAATGGTGATGGTTGTGCGGTATTTTTTTTTTGCCTGAAAGTCATGAAAAATTGTGTGTACACGGGTTTTAAATAGTTGATTGATGGATATTTTGTTTTGTTTAACCGTTAGGGATTTATTCAAATAACTTTGTTTTGTTTGGTTTAGCACATGCGCTTCAATTTCTACGGTAAGTTACGCGTCTATAAATCGTCTGCTCTCAATCGCACACAACAAGTTTATTGATTATTGTAATACACGTGTGTCTCGGAATGTATGCTTTCTTTTCCGCCCTAAAGAGGGTCATGGATTTTTTTTTTGTTCGCAGTATTGACTAAAACAGTAGTAACGGCTAACCTACTCAGATAAAGCTCGATTATAATTATTCTCTATTGTTTTTTTTGTCATCTTTTTTGTTCTGAAATAAACTCATGTTTTTGTAACTAGTGATGTTATGACATCCAGTGTATTATAAGCTCACTTCAAACCATTAAAACTTCTTAACTAAATTTGAATGGAAAATAACTTTTTCCTTTATCGCGGCTTCGGTGTAACAAAAAAATAAACGATATCACGAAAAAATTTGTATGGAAATCGATAAAAAAATAATGATGCTAAAAGGATTAAAAAACTTGTTTATCGAAAAAATTGTTATTTCAACTGCAATGGCTTTTCACAAATAACGTTTATTTTTTAAATCAAATAAAGTGTACGAATAAAACATCGCGAATTCTATCGAAATATAAAATGCCTAGTATATATTTACTTTTAAAGCATGCTAATCAAATATTGGATAATTGAAGCAAATATGATATGTTTTTTTTTAAATATAAGTGAACACAAAGCATGAATCACTGAAATAAAAAAATATAAATAATCACCAGCGGCAACGCGGCAAGCTTCGGCGTTTCCTTTAAAGGACGTGAAAGTTACCGAACACCAGAACATTGCATAATAATTATTTTTACTCAACCCGGTAATCAATCAATTAATTAAAAATTCATATTTGGCGCTATATACGGTAACGCACTGTAATTTGAGAAACAGGTTTACAATTTCCTTGACAGACGTCATTCGCATGTCGAACAACAAAACAAACTACGGCGCCAGGTACAAATAATCGCAGAATCAGCGAAAATTTGTTGAATTATTCCTCGCGCTCTGTTATATTATTTAAAATCCCCCGATGAATTATTCAATCGTACTTTAATATTTGATTATATTCAGTTGTAATTTGCAAGAAATCGAGGATTCATATATTGATTTAAGATGTTATAAATCGTTAATTATGGAGCATAAAATAATGTATAATCAATTATTACTTGATATAGTTTTAATTATCGAAGTATCGAAAGTGCTTCGCTCAAGTCCGTATAATGTCAGTACTTACTGCGCAACAAGAGGCAATTAATAATTAATGACGCGATATCTATCGTCTAACTTTGTAATACTTATCGGCACGCTCTTAATTACCAGGCAACACTGTTTTGCACATATAGGGTGTTTTAATAAACAGCATTTCATTTCCTTGTTATTATACTCATATATCAGTAAATTAAATTGATTAATTGTATATATTATTTTGATTTATTCTTACAGGTCCGAGATTTTGGGTTTTTTTTGTAACTTGAAATTATATAACAAATAAATTATTACTATTTCGCGTCGAAAGATTAATATGTAGAGTTATCTATCTTGTCATCTGAATTACCATTTAAATAAAAAATTCATTTTATAACTTCGAACTAGTCAACTACAGGGAATTTCGAGTTCGAATTCAAATTTGAAATTAGAACCAGTGACCCAAAAAATCCGCGGCGTACCAATTCTCATGCAAATTCAACGACGTGATGGTACAGTTTCGAAATGCCATGTTTATCGCAAAAGCCCGGCCACATTAATGTTGCAAAAGTAATGTTTATTTCACATTGCATTAGTGCTGCGAATAATTTTAATATATTCATAAAACTTCATTTTCAGAAGAAAAATTCAAAACAAAAAGAAGCTGAATTCCAGACAAATCTCCATGAAAAGAGCTATTTGAATAAATCCTAATAAATTCGCAATTTTGCAAACAGTACGGCATTTCATTTCTGACGTCTCGCGGCGAAACATAATCGCGTTATACCGAATCGAAATACAAGCAGCGCGCGTAGCACTACGCGATACTACATCTACGTCATCCAGTGACGGGCGCTTACCTGAATATTGAGCTCGAGGTTCTTCCATTGACAGAAGCGGGTGTACTTGTCGCTGAAAGAAAAATAAAAGTCGCAAATTGATTAAAAAGTTCAACTGCAGCGCCCGCTGCACAAAAGTTTTCTGTGTTCTCCGCGCGCGTGTCCATCCGTCTCTCGACACGAGAAAATATGAATGTCCGCGCGCGCGCGGGTGAACAACTTTTTCTCTCTCGCTTTTTCGCAGCGCGAGTCAAAAAGTTCGGGGCCAACTTACCTCTCAAGGAACTTTCTGAAAGGCTCCCCCCTTAAGTGATTGAAAATCTCCTCGATGTACGGCTGCAAAATCAAAGACATTTCATTTTCTACTACTCTCGACTGTGTCTCTATGGGAGGTTTGGATATATATTGGTTTGTCTCGATATTTTTCGTTAAAAGTATTTTTTTTGCAATTATTTTTTCGTGGCGAATATATGTGAGCGTGCGCCTTGACGGCGAATATGAAAGTTAAGATTAATGAGATAATAAATACGCGAGAATATATGTATATTCTCAAATTGTAACGAGGCGCGGTTGCATCATTTCGCAGGCGCGCTTCATTAAACGTAACTGGTGCGTGACCGCGGCAAAACTTAAAGCGCACAGTGATGACGTGGCGCCCGAATGAAATAAGAAAAAAAAAACGCGAGTGTCGCGGGGCACGCTTTATTGTAATTTTATTGCGAGGTAAATGCTCATAAAAGAATTGTATATTGTATTGCGCTTGAGTATTTTACAAAGTTGCTAATTGTATAATTTTATGATATTATAGATGAAATTTATTAAGGTTGTCACGAATTCTTGAAGAAAACATAATGCTTGCATTAACATTTCAATGTTTCACTTGAAAATTAATTTGATTTATTGTATTGATAATAACGTTTGTAGTTTTTCAAACCATTCTTCGATAAAAAGTATCAATTTATTATATACGAACTTCTTTTTATTTATCAATTCAAAATTATTTATATAGTTTCATTGAATGTAAATTGCTTAATTTATTGTTGTCTGGAGTCGCGCACCAGTTACAGTTACGGCTACAAATCATTTCAATCTTTTTTTCTTCCTATAGCATTCTTATTAGATATATCGTCCGAAGTGTGTGACGCTTATTTAGACTCTGTTTATAAGAATAGTTCCGATGACTAATAGCGCTTAGCGATAAAAGTCTTAATCATCTCTTGCGAAATTCCTCGCTATTATACGCGCTTACGACTGGCATATCGATTTTGCCAAGTTGCGATAGTGCGAAATATTATTTTGCGATATATATAAAAATGTAAATTAAAAAATGTTTTATAAAAATATTTCTCGCGCGAGAATTACACATACATATACAGCAAAAAAAGAACTCGAGCGAAGTGTATAAGCTTCGTCGACCTTGCGAGGATTTCATAAAACCGCCATTAAAATTGATCAAAAAATATGAGATGTGTACACGTAGGTCTTACCACACATGCCTCATTCCACTTAATGGATATATACGCGAAAACCTACGTCATTTCTATTCTTCACCGAAATGGCGAGTAAATTTTTTTTGCTTTTATACGGTCGGTAGATATTGCATAAAACATCCCACATACGTCACTGATATTTGTAAAAAAGTCTCGAACAACAAGCTTATTAAGTTAAGTAGATAAAAGTAAAAATAAATATTTTCTGAATTTGCATAATGAAAATTTTTGTAGATTATAAAAATAGCTATTATTATTATTATTATTTGCGTGAATATTTCAAATTTTATAATATCAATTAAAAATCATTAATATCGTTGTTATTACGTTGACAAAAAAAGAAAAATGTACAACAATTGTCACTGTAAAAATACTACAGAGAATAAACATCAGGTTCTCGGTTACTTTGCAGTAAAAAACTTTGACTAAACAAGTACTTAGATCAGATCAATAAACAATAAACTAATCTCCAAAAAGAAAATATCATCGGTCGAACTATATATCCCAGTGACAATCATTCCACTTTTTGGTTTCTCTCTCAACGCCTCGGCTAATCTCAAAGCATGCAAATCCCGTCGACCAGCTCACCTCGAACAAATTAACAGGAACCTCGTTTCTGATAAGATACTCCTGAACGTGGGACACGGCGGCGGCGGAGTATTCCTGGAACGGGAGAACAAAACCGTCAGCAAAAAAATGACTCCCCTCCTAAACTATCTCCTTCCCTCTCTTTCTCTTGCGCGCGTCACCTTTTCTCCGCACACATATAGAGAGAAAAATGCTTCGTTAACTTAATGAATCGCGCGTTTTAATCAAGAGCGAAGAAAGTTGCGGCACGCGCGCAAGAGAGAGAGCAAGGAGACAAAGGCGGAAGAGATATAGTAGAGAGACTCACGTGCTGGTGCGCGAGCAGCTCCTTCATGATGTAATTGTCGTAGATCTCCCGAGCGAGCTTCCTCCGCTCCTCCGGGCACTCGAGCTTCTCGTACGCCTTGATCTGCAACGATTTATTAACGATTAGCTGCCGAGCGCCTCGTTTAATAAGATAAGGTAGGCGTGTAACGCAATGTAAGTGCGAATTTTCAACGTGGAATAACCGCGTCCGAAATTATTATTATAAAATAGACACATCCATCGTGCGAATGTATAAACTTTTTTCACGTGTACAGCTTGACGTACTTGGATAAAAAGTTACAGTGAGATGTGCGTACGAAGGTTTTTTATTTGGCAAAAAAGACGTAAACTGATGGATCAAAATGAGATTTGAAATTTTGTTTGTGAAGGCGTATACGAATTTAACAGATCCGTGTTTCCATTCACAATATTCTAGCGCTAGTTTCAGTTAATTGGAAGTATTTTACTATTAATTTCAACAACTTTCCTTATTACTAGTTAAACTTTGACAGTACAAGTATATATAAACTCGAATTTCACGCCTGACGGTTGACTTATTTTATGACAGATATACATTTTAATCACGCACGACATATCAACGCAAAATATGCAAGAATGTATCGGAAAATTAATCCTTCAACAAATAGGTCATTATTTAATAATACTGATCTGGGTTTTCTTTAACGAGTACGTTGTTAATTGATTAAAATTTATTTATCATAGATTCGCTAAGATCCTTATAATCATTACCCGTTAAGAAATTATTGAAATCACGAACATTTCGATACACTTAACCAGGCGAACAACAGCCTTTATAATATAATTGCCGCAATCTGCAGTACCACTACAATAAATAATAATTACCCGAGCCCATCACGACCGAAGCTCCCATTTCACAACGCCCTACGATATACAATATCTACCCGCCGGTATCGGCCACTCATTATACTACACCCGCACGTACCCTTTGGCTTTCAGCGCAACCCTGTCAACCATAAATCCGGCGGGGCACCGATGCCCTAAATAATCGAATAACTCGCACCATGCGTAAAGCCGTGAGCGCGCGCGCCTCTAAAATCAAAAGCTGGAGGGGTTTACGATACACACACACACAGATATCGACGGACCGTAATTTGGCGAGTTCCTCGTCGTCGCTCCTTCCGTGGGTATATACGTACCTGCTCGTAAAACCTGAGCTGCGGGATCGGCTCGTCGGACGCGTTCTCGCAGAAGTCTTTGAATAAAAGGTAACCTGCAACGTGAGCGGAAAGACACAGGGATGTTAGTATATATAGGCCTGGTCGATCGATCTCTCTCTGGTTGATGGAAGAAGAAGGGAGGCGAGAGGATTCTGGTTTAGGCTTGTTACAGAGTTATTTCTTGGATTCTCTCTTCGGGATCTATTGAGAGGGCGGGGAGAAGAAGAATTTTCTTATTGGATCGACCGTGAATTTCTGAATTTCCGGGAGATTAGGGAGATTGGGCAGAGAGGGAGATGGCTTGATAGAGTGGTGGAAGTTGTCGAGGTTGAAAAAAAAGAAAAGATAAAGTTTCGCTCTAGCGGGGGGGATTATTTTTACGTTTAGAGAAAGCAAATGGGAATTTTTGTGGAGGGGAGGCGGGATGATACGAGGATGGTTAAGGATTTGAAGATATATATAAAAACGTTTGACATGACAATTATTGTGAAGTAAAATTTGTTTTCGGGGAACGAATTTGGTTAAAAGCATCAGTGAAAACATTTATATTCTAGCAAAATATATTCAAATTTTTATTTTAATTTATAGAAAACTTATTCATTGTGTTTGAGTGTATTACTGTGACTGTTTGAAAAGTGTTATTTTAACGACATATTCAGATTATTATTACTAATATAATTTTTATTTTACAGGATTTTTTTTAGAGTGCAAGAATTTAATATAAAAAATGTACGTTAACTAAGTTATGAAATTAATTTTATTTAGTAATTCGCAATGTTTTCTTTTCGTATTATCTATCATCTTTCCTTATATTCAAACAACAAACTTTGACTCCTAGTTCCACGCATAAATTATACTTTATCGTTAAGGTACAAGGGTTACCATCCATAAATTTATTTGCATAATGCATTCCCGCGCCGAAACTTTCGGCTTTTGTCCGATGCTCGCGCTGTCCAATAAATAAATTGGGTCGAAGTAAACTATCTCAAATTCAGCATAGTTGTTATGTTCAGTGCGTTTATCTTCGTCCGCGTTAGTTCGAGAACATATCGTATTTCTATACGTATTTTTCAGAAATATATTATAAGCAAAGTTTTGTAATTTTAGAAGATTAAATTTTAAATGTGTATAAAAAGCAACACTGTTGGGAGGATAAATTTCAGGATTTACTAATTTAGGGACAGGTATTATGGTGCAATTTCATTCATTACTTTAATTGAGCCATAAATTATGTTTCTGATTATGGAACCGCGTGAAATATGTTACTGTTCTTAAACACGCGCGGCGATTCTCTTCGACCTTTTAAATTCACGTGACAGCGAAATTTATTTTAGACATTTTTTAATAATAAAAGTGCAGTTAAATGTGAAAAATGATTACATTGAATCCTTTATACCTTTAATAAACGTAGCGATATAAATGTATGGAATTCAAAAGGTCGCTTTTCATTATTAAACAAAGATTTTAACCATTAATATACTAAATAAAAGCAAAGAAACTTCAAACATGTCTTCGAAAACTCACCTAACATCTGATTGAAGATTTTGTCGAAGTTCACCTCGTTCTTCTTCTCGAGATACTTGTGCATGACGCTCCGCACGCTGCGAACAGAAAAATAAGCAAAAGCTCTCGTTACACTTTCTTCGCAAATTTGAAAAGCAAATATATATAATATGTATATATCGTTCTTGATAAACCGGAACGTACGAGCGTACGTATACGTAGGGAACGTCGATCAATCAAATTTTCCCGTTATACGGAGGAAAAGGAAGAGAGAGAGAGGGAGGGATGAGTGCGCGAGGCGATGGGCCGCGTAACGAGCCACGGTTTAGAGGAAAATAGAGACGGGAAAATGTTGCTTTATAGCGCATGCGCGCAGTAGATGATTGACAAAGAATGGCTTGGGGTGAGGTTTGTCGTTATATTATACGCAAAAAGTTTGATCGGTCTTTTGAATTTCATCAATGTTTGCAATTAATTTTGACGATGGGAGTAAATTATAGCAGGGAGTTATTTAAAATACATATTACTCGTGTGCAATAGAGTTTTGTGGTTTATGCTTTGTGAAGAATAATGGATAATATTGCTTTTTAGTTTCCGCGTAAATTAACTCTTTTGATAGTATAATATTATTAGAATTTCACGAATTCACCTGAATTCATTGAAATTGGTATTACTATTAAAAATGTTTCGTTGAATCTATAAATCCTATTTAATTGTGAGAAACTTAATATATGAGGAAAATATAATAAAATTCTCATAAAATTTATTTTCATCACTCATATACTTTAATAAAATAACTTCTATGAATTCCAGTAAATAATATATTTCGAGCCGGTAAAAGGTTTATTTTTACGATATTTTTGATAAGTTTTTTGAAATATAAAACTCATCGGCAAATGACACCATTCTTCTTAAGTTACAAGCAAATTCCAAAACAGTAAACGAGAAAAATTTCAAATTAATTGTTACGCTGGAACTATAAAGTGAGACGGATTACATTTTTATCGCTTTTTTCATATATAAGTTTCATACTTTTTCTCGGAAAAACTGTGAACTTCATGTTTATGGGGTTGTAAAATTTTATTTTTTTCCTCATGTGTCGCACAATTTAGAGACGACAAGTTGGCTTATGTTGTTTGAACGGTAGATTGTGCACCTTACTTTATCAACATTTCAGGTTATTACATCTATGTTCGAAGAAAAGTTTTTGTACTACAAACAATAGAGCGAGATATAAGATAGAAATGACTCTTTCTCCAGGCGTTCACAGCAAGCATTTGTAAATACATTTTGATACAAAAGACCTCGTTTATACATAAAGCACGGAAAATCGCAGCCGAGACACATCCTTCTTAATAAAACACAAAACAGAAGCTTCGAAGTATTCTGCACGGCCGAAACAATCGCTCAAAGTATACAACATACATTCGGAAGTGCTCGCCTCTCGCCGAGACAATCGTCCTCCTTTCGCCGGGCAATTCCGCGATTGTCTCTCGCGATGCATAACCAGACAACTGGCCAAATGAGCTGCCAAAGAGACACAAAAAGAGTATATATAAATTCAAGAGCCTTTAAATGCCAATGGAACGAAAATGGCGAATGAAAGGAGAAAGAGAGACGAGGCGCATCAAAGCCAGAAGAAAGGCGTTCATCCTTGCAAGAAGGTACAAAAAAAAAGCGATTCATAATTCACCGGGCGACGATTACGCACGCGCGAGCGAGCGTAATGAACCTCTTTGTTGATAAATTTCGCGCGACAATGGGGGCTGCCGTCGAATGCAACAGCTTCTGCCAGCCATGAAGCTCAGTGTATTATAATGACGGTTCGCCGTGCGGTTCTCATTGTTTTGGCCGGCCGAAAAGCTGAATTATTTTGTCGGCTAATAACAGGGACGATTTCAGGGGGAAGCGAGGGGATATGCGCACGGCGATGTTGAGTTTTATTCGAGTGGTGTAATTTGGATGGCAGTTTCGCGAGGATGAAAGTGGCAAGTATTATTACCGTGGATGGGGATTGAATCACCATTTAATTTGATTGAGAGGTTTTATGGGAGGAGACTTTTCATTGATTTTGTTTGCTAGCTATTTTTCAAGGTGTTGTAGAATGCATTTTATTTGTTAGACTGGTGTAAATGGCAGAAAAGACGGTTTATAATAACGATGACATTATAGAAATTGTCAATGATAAAGTAATTTTAGACGTGTATAGCTTAATCTGAAAGTATTGTAATTATAGGTTGAATTAATATTCGTGGATTCAACAGACTGCATTGTTTCATGTTTCATTCATTATAAATTATATTAGTAACTCTAAGATTAATTCTATTTAAATAGAATTTTAGTATTAACTTATAGTTTGATGAATATGTATTTTTTAAGCATGTTATGAAGAG
>JAPYZO010005529.1:0-10079 GCA_030522905.1 Torymus flavipes | reverse complement strand
CTGTAAGCTCTTACGTAAATACTACCCTCGTTACCTCATTTATTTTGGCAAATGACAAATTTACTTTTCGACCACTCCACCTACTACCGGCAAAGCGAACAAACGAAAAAAATTAATCCGCTAAAATATCCTGCACACTCGCACACGGCGAACCTAACCCCACTATTAAAACAACTTCTCCCCCTATTTAGCAAATTCAACTAATTAAGTAGCAGCTCGCTCGCGATTTCTCCGAACCTGGCGACCCGAATATCAGGCGAAAAAAGCGTGGGAAAGACTTATTTTCCTCGCTTCCGCTCGTGGGTGGAAAGAGAGAAAGAACGAGGTAGTGGAGCTTTGTTCCGGCGGTAGAAAGTTTTCGAGATAACACGTTGGTGGCGGCATTGCGCATGTTTTCAAAGACCGAGCCATCGGAATGCGCTCTATTTTTAGAAAATGATTTTGATTTAGGAGCCCGTCGTTTGTCTTCGTCCCTCGAGCCGTGTACGTGTGATTTTTCAATTTTTTTTTTCTCTTCTTCCGAAAGTCATTTTTAGAACTCGTGTTTTTGGGCGCGAGAGCTTTTCGCGCGATATAACAGTTTTAATGAATATTTTTGTGTATAACGTCGGTTGCCGCGGTTCTGTTTAAAAATAAATAGCTGGTTATTATTTTGAAATACAAAATGATGTATTTTTATTTACATTCGCTTTTTTCTCATTTCTTTTTGTTGTGTAATGTTTTTAATATTCATTTTACTACATGGTATTCAATGTGTACAAAGTGAAAGGTCAAAATTGAAAACAGATGAAAATAAAAATATTTTTAATCAACTAAAATGGATTAACAGTATTATTCTACAAATCTCTTTCATAGAATTTCCATACAACTATATTCCTTTGAAATATTATTGTTAATTTTCTTTTATAAATAGAAAATAGAATGAAATACCATTGTTAGGGAAATGTTTAAAATGAAATTGTTTTTCCTGAAAGTTATTACAAAACGAATTGTGTCAAAAAGTTCTTAACAACCCTCGAATTACCCGTTTTCATTCCTCATTCATGCTTTTTTATTTTATCATAATTTCAAGCTAGCAAAGTAATATCACTCGTAAAACTTTTTCCAACGAACTCACGTGGGGAACGCTGGAAAAAATCGTTTTTTCCCACTTTTTTTGAATATGACATAAACCGTAGAACAAAACCGTGCAGTTCACACGATTTTATAGTTTGGGTTTGTTTTTCATTTTCTTTTCCCGTCTTTAAACTGGCGTAATAAATAGACCCTTATTCTGATAGAAATAGTTTTTCCTTTTTTAGAAAGTAATGTAGATAGGTATAGTTAAAAAACGGTTCTCGATATTCACTGATGTGAAAATTAATGCTTAAACATGAAGAATTAAAAAATTTGAATATAAATAAATCTCGGAGATGTGCCGTAATCACGTACACGTGAATAACTCTATTTATAATAAAAATAAAAATATTATTATAATGAAATTTAATTTAGAACGATATTTATATCAAAAAATTAAATATTTAAAAAGAAAAACTTATTTTTCAATAAATTTACGATGCGATTAATTACTTTATTGGTTACACGTTGGGCAATTTCTCTTAAATTATTAAAATTCTGATGTGGGATCCGCAATCATCAATAATTTTAACGACACAGCAGTATTACAACGTGAGTTTTTGCTCAAATTAATAACTAACATAATTGCGTACTTCGGATAACGCGAATTTCACGAAAACGTACAGTAATCCACCCGATAACATCGCGAACTTCCCCCAACCCCATCACGTGACCGATAAACTTATTAATCGCAGCTCGAATCTGAAAACAATGTCCCTTTTAAATTAACCCCTCCTGTATAGGAAGCGTACAGTCCAAGTGACCTTTTCACGCGAATATAGCTCGCGCGCCGGCAATTGTTGTACGCGCGGAGAGAGGCTAATGCGGCGATTTCAGGCTCCAAATAACACTAAAGCAGGGCATTTAACTGCCACGAGTCATTTGTCCATTGAAATGCTGCAGACTGACGGCGAGAGACAGAGAGGAGAGAGCTTACGAGGTGCATAAACTTGGCTGCGCCACGCTAACTGAACGAGACAGACGCGACAGACTGTAAGGGGAAGGTATTTGTGGGGCTTTGATGGGGTGCTGATGATTCGCTTTTAGAATAAGCGTACAGATCTATTTGGGATAAGATGTTTCGTTTCAGAGCTTGTATGTACTTAGCTACCAGAATTGATTTATTGATAAATTCCTATAATAAAAGATAGATAGAGACTTATTATCGAATCGAAGCTTAAAGCCAACTTCAGAGCGTTATCAAGAAATGCCATTGGCTAATACAGTAGGTAAGATAGATTACTGCAGTGCCGGATTTACCTTTAAAGGGGCCAATGGGCACAGATCTTGTGGGGACCCATAGCATAAAGTTCTGTGCAGCCAAACATCAATAAAACACCAGTCAGAAATAATTTAAAACTTTTTTTTAATGATTTGTAATAGTATGAGTCCAGGCTCTTGTATACCCTGGAAAATGTTTTTTCACGTACGAGATTGTTTACGCCGCCTAAATTTTATATAATATAATAAATTAATATATTAAATTAAATATCTATTAAAGTAATTAAGCATATTCACCATTTTTAATGCATCGGTAAAAAAATTTAATATTAACAGAATTCTCTGGTGGATGAGAAAAATATGAAGTTATTATCTTATTGGCAATGAAATTCTAATGCTCAATTGTTTATTACAAAATTATCAATAATATATGTTAGGTCAACAACAATTAATATAAGAATAGTGTGAAATTAATTGAAAGATAAATGTTATTCTTTTTCGTTAAGTCGTTCAAAGGAGAGCTCAAGTGTTAAAATTTAAAAATTTAAAAAGAATACCGTGAATAAGCGCAGATTAGTTTTAAGCAAATTTTCTAAAGCTCTTGAAGCGCAACAAAAACAAACAGCTATGCACTATACATACTGCAGTTTAATTGAAATAGCTTAAGTGGTTTACGTACTCCGATGGGATGCGAGTGCGCAGATAAACACGTACACACAGACTCGAAAAAAATAGTTGCACAAAAATACACTATAAAACCCTAGAAATATCAATAATAATGCTAAGAAATGATTTTGCATTTATAATATTGTAAGATGTGTAAAATCACGAAGAATAAAGTTGGTTTTATCTATAGATCCTATAAATCCAAAATAACTATTACATTATAACAAATTATGTATTCTTTCGACGTTAAAAAATGTATTTATTTATCAATTTTCCACGAAATATGCGCACCATCCTCTATATTATCTCCAATCTACAAGCCAAATGTTTTTTCTTCCCCACACCTTTACTACTCTCCGATCCATGCCGGCATTTACAAGCCAGTTTTACAGCGAAACGAGATTAACCCGCCAAATTAATACGGCCGTCGTATTAAGTACCTCCTCTTGCCCCCTTCGCGATTGATTTAAGACTTGCGGGTCGAGCGAAGTGAAGAAGAAGACGAAGAAGAAGAAGGATGCGCGCGCTCGCTCGCGTGATCGATCGACGAAAGTGAAACTTTTGTAACCCGGTTATTTCGCTAGTGGCGAGCGCGAAGAAAAATGTCGAGGAGGAAAGAAAATGAAGTGAAAGCGACGTGGCGCGCGCTCGCGCGAGTGCGTCAGTGCTCTTGATGCATTAACGGTCCGAGGAGAGGAGAAGAAGAGGAACGCGCGAGTTGCTAAGTAATATTCTTCGGGAAATTGATTTTTTGTAGTTTTACGGCCACGGTTAAAGAGACGATGTCCGAGTGTTTCGAAAAATTAAATGCCAAAGGGGGCAATGTTTATTATTATTAATAAGGCATTGCCGCAGTAGTGCGGATGAGTTTGACCTACTTGCTTCGCGCGACTGAGTAAAATATAAATATATATACACAATGTGTTATTTTTTTTCTTTTTATTTAGATATATTTTTATTGCTGATATTGAACCTTCGATGTGTGGCAAATATAGATTTTCCAATAATTAGTTTTATAATGAAAGGCAATATCGAAGATTATTGTCGTACCGATGAAACTTCATCTATATAACTATATATAATTAATGCAACGTATATGTACAGGGAAATGTAATAAAAACCGAGCGAATATTCAATTTCAGCATGGCAATGAAGTAAATTATATTTTTCATAAAGATTCCGGCAAAACAATGAAGCCCAAGCGCAAAAAAAAACAACGGGCCGATAGCCAAACAGCGGAGTCCAACGGGATTATTCTTTTTAAAATCTCGACAAGAAAAAAACCATACAGCACTGGTCTTGTGAAACTAAAAAAATTACACCTGATCGCGGTGCCGTTCTTTTTTTCATCCCTTAAAAACGAGAATTTCGAACTAAAACAAAAATAATCAATAACATAGCGGTATTCTTCAGAGCCGTATACAAAGACATTTCGCGGCGCATCCATTAGCGATTTCGATATCTCCATCCCCCTTCCGACAGCCTGGAGCCCAGCGCATCATCCCTCCGATAGCTATAAAATTTCTCCCCGTTGTTTCCACCTTCCATTTTCCAGTTCCATTTATTTCTCTGTCTTTCCGTCGGCTGCTGCTGCTGCTCTTGTTTCGCAATTTTTTCCCTCTTCCCGTGCTGCTCCCCAGGCGGAAAATCGATCTCCGCGTCACGTTACATTCCCGACGCGTAACGCGAATTCCAAGAGCCCACGGGACCATCTTCGTCGCGCGTTTTTATGTTTCGCGAGAGAGTGAGCGGAGGCGCGCTTTTGATTGAATCTTTTCTCTCTCTTTTTTAGAAAGAAAGAGGTGAGAGTAGTGACCTACTGACACACGTGGAGAGGGAAATTTCAAGGAAAATTCAATTCGGTTAAGTGACGGGAAAAGCGAGCGAGCGAGCATGCGGGGGTTGGTAGAGTAGATGTATATCGAGGGGCCGGAAGCTAACGGACGGACGGATGGACGCTGACTGGCGAATAAATCTTTATTCCGCAGAAGAGGTGGAATTCCTAACTTGGTTGTTGATTCGCAGGTTTGTTTATCTTTGATTAGCGCGATTATATCCCTGCGATGAAAGCTTTGAATTTCTTGGTGAAATAATCTATTCAATGACAATTTTATTGCTGTTTAGCGGAATTTGATAGCGGAAAATTTAGTAAAACGGGAGGGAAAGTGAACATTGGAAATAGCTTGTATTACGTGAAATGTTTTGCAATGGGTTTACGTACAGATCCGTGAACAACAGAAAAAGGTGGAAAATATGCGATACCTTGAACGCACGCAGCGGTTTATTGTGTTTAGCCGGGTTCTAAATTTATTGGGAGTAAACTCAAGTGAAATCGTAGCTACGCGAGGCGGCGGAAACTTTTCAAGGGGTCGATCGTATTTCGGCTTTTCGCGCTCGACTGAGAAATTGTAACCTTTCGCCTCGGAAAAGTGTTCGAAGTGAATGTTACATTGAATAAATAAGTGCGGTCGATTTGATTGGTAAATATTGAATTTTTGAGAGAAAAATAAAAAATTTAATGTAATTGTTTGTTATTTGTATTTGCGTAACACATTATCACAATGAGGAATATATAATGCACTCAGCGTGCTCGAAAAGGATAACAGTATATGTTAAATAAATTATATAGTTTGGAGTAAGTTATCACTAGGATGGTGGTGATAATTCACTGTTAGTTTTATGGTTGTTACCATAAACAATATTGTCAGCAGCGTAATCGTAATGTATGTTTTTCATCACTTTTTAAATAATAAGTGTTCAACTACGATATGTATATATGTCGTCGCGAGGAGAGACGGTTACAAAGTTTATCCCTGGAAGTAATAAATCTAACTCAACAAGACTTTTAGTACATTCAAAGGATAGCACTATACTGTGAAAGTCCTTGCAGTCACGCATGGCCGAATACAAGGGCTGTATATAGTATATACGTGTAACGTTTCTAAAAACAGACAGATACTAACGACGATTACATGGCTGTATTTAAAATTTAAAATAGCGTCTTTTACAGGCTATTTAGCAAATACATTGAAAAATGTAATATTAAAGAAGTATTTTTTTATCAGTATGTAAATAACAAATAATAGTCTATACAAAGAGTCGATTCATATTTTTGATTTATCTCATCTGCAAAATACCGAGAAAAACGACGTTATAATTTTCCTACGGGCGTTTTCTACCATAAACACGTTGACAAAATTTATAGGGAATGAAACAGCTAGACAATCTATACTTTCCACACTGAGATAAACCTCTAGTGATAATGGCAAACTGTTTTGCAAAAATTACCATACCGTGTCTCGCAATGCCATCCGCAGACCGTAAAATCCGAAAAATTACCATACTCCATAGGAAGTTTTTCAAAACAGTCGCACATTTTCCAACGTTTTAGCGAACTTGTCCATAAACTATGGTAATTTTTCGAAGCTCTCGACGCTTACAGCGACCGTTTTTACCTTCAATTGTCCAACCCTTACTAAATTAAATTAACCTTTTTCCCTCGCTGCAGAGAAACCTGCTTTCCCTCTTCACTGAACCAAAATCTCCCCCTTCTTCCAGAACATTTACATTCACGAAATTCCCCCGGAACAATTTCCAAAAGCATCCATCCGAAATTCACCCTAGCGCAGAGCGCCCTCTAACCCTCAATCCGACCTCTCTTCCTCTCCATTTCTCTCTCTCTCTCTCTCTCTCTCTCTTCCTCCCGCGGATAATCGCAACCGCCCGGAAAAAGCAATCGCGACTTAATTCTTATGCGCGAGCGGTTCGCGCTCCCCCTCTTCACACGCATATACACAGCACAGAGAGATGTAGAGAATAAGAACAGCGGTGGTGGCGGTAGCGGAAGATTAAATTCTCTTTGCGCGCGTCACCGAGTTTAATCCGGAAGATTGAACAGAGAGGCGCGCCTTCGCGCATATAGGTGGAAAAGCGCTACCGACGCGACAGAGGCCGTTACAATTTCTTCCATCTACGCGAATGAGAAATCTATTTTTAGTACGCGAGAGACTCGCTGTGTACATGTGTGTACCTATACACGTGGGTGTGTGTTTGGATACGCGTGTCTTCGCGGAGGAGAGACGCGTGTTTTTCGGCCGACGTGGTTTTTCTTTTATTCTTTTTCTCGGTTTTTGAAGGCCATTCTGTGGTGTTTGTATTGTCGGTGGCGGCGGCTTGTGGGTGGGAAGAGCTTGCAGGTACCGGAGAATTTTGTTCGGGCTCGAGTTGGGTAGTGTTTCTTTGGGCGTTGATTTGTAATGAAAATTGTTGGGAAATGTTTTACATATTATAAAGTGGAAAAAAAAGAACAGTTGGAGGCTATAAAAAGGCAACGAACAACAAATGTTTGTGGAATAGAAATTTCTTGACAGAAAAGTTGGCGAGCATACCGACGTTCTTTCCAACAAAAATATAGTGCAGTAAATGGTTCTTATATGATTTGGTGTATGTCATGAATGAATACATTTATTTGAGGAGGATTTTGAGAAGTGAGTTTTTTTTAAACGCAAAACGGTGGAATATCAACGTCAACAATTTTTTTCTCAAAATTAAATATATATTAACAATTTCCGGAATAAAATTATTGTAAAGGAATAAATTTCAATAGAAAAGGAATGTACAATCTCCCATACAAACAAATTGTGTTACTTTGAGACCTTGTGTAAATAGGAAAAAATCTGTCATCTACGAGACTATAAGACGCTGTGCTCTTATAAAATAAAAATGCTATATACAAAAAACCATAATTCCACGTTATATCATGAATGAAAAACCCTTTAGCCGATCCTCACCTTCTGCTTTAACACAATCATTTTCCCACACTATCATATCTAATTTCCCATATATATTGGTTCCTAGAAATTCACGTGCAATTAAAATTCGTGAAATTCGAGGCGCATTCGCGAGAAATGCGGAATTTCATATCGGACGCCGCGCGTGTATTTTCTCTCGAATAGACGTTTTACGATCGAATTTTGAAGGAAATAGATGCCGAAGCGCGTGTAGTGGAATACCTGAAGCGCGTAGTTCGGTTATGCTGCAGGCACTATTTCCGGAAGCTCAAAATGGTTAAATTATTTTTCGAGATCGATTATTTTTATGTTTAGGGAGTTATTTTAGAATTTGATGTATTCTCGGGTGTTTTATGAATTATTATAATATTACTACAACTGTATATTATTTTATAATAATATACAAGAGTACATTATTAATGTATAAATTGTCGATCAATGCATAAAAGATATGATATTAGTTATTTAACTTAATAAGCTTCAATCTTGCCAACTAAAGTATTAATTTTTTAATCAGTTAATGAAAAATATACTTGTATATTTAGCCGATTGCAGTACAAAAAGAAATCATTTTTTATACTTAGTTGTTTTACTTGAAAGCTGTAGATTTCAACTTGATAATTTCAAATTTTTTACATGCTTACAAAACTCTAAAAATTAATTTATGTCACAGAAAAAAAATTTTCATCAAGTAATTTAAATCCGAGTCAATGTGTTTGTTTACATTTAAAGTTCTACGAATTAAAAGTAAATAACAAAAATTAAAGCTATATTTTTCCTTCGCATTTTTAGAAATTTGATCCCATGACTTCCAGAATCTTGGGAACATCGTAGCATCGAAAAAAAGTACATTTTCCACGATCAACTCGACGCAACTCGATTATTATTATTATCTTAGCATTCAAGTTTTCTCATTAAAAAACTTCGGCGCGCAAATAGTGACAAGCTTGAGTTGACTCGCCTCTCTCGCTTTTTTCGTTGCTAATACATCTACTCTGAATTGAAGAAGAGATTCTAAAATCAATCGACTGCAATGCGCAAGACGCCGTTGTCTCTAAATTGGAAAAATCGTAAACGCCGATGGAGCGCTTTATAACGGAATCCATTTTTAATCGCGTCTTTAATGAAAGCCCGCGCGCACAGTAGCGGCACGTTAATAAAGAAACAATTTCTTCGAAGGGTCGGAGAGGGATTGAGAAAATTGAGTGAAACTGATTCCGATTCGCTCGTACGGCAGCTGCACTTCTTTATTCCCGGGATAAAAAGAAAAGCGAAAAGAGGAGAAAGAGAGAGAGAGATAGAGCGTCTTGATCTCGAGCCGATATTACCTCGTCGAATGTAAATAGGGTTTTTTTTTCTTCACAAACTGCAGATTCTCAGGCAACGTGTCGCTTGAAATTTCTTTGCGCCAATTCCGAGGAAGGGAATTTCCTTAAAGAAATTAAAGGATAAATTCGAAAAAGAAGCGCAGTTTGTGGTACTTGGAAACATAGTTCGATTGAAAATAGGATAAGAGAAACATTTTTGAAATACGTCGGAAGTTTCTGGATTCTCCGCGAGATATCCTCATACTTTAAAAGTTTCTCTGCGCGCACACGAGCTAAGTTTCAAAGCATACTTTTAACATTTTAAACAATAGTACAGGGATTTCCAATCTTTCACGCAAAAATGATGGCATTCCTCGAGAATTCTGGAACGCATTGTTTCGTATAATTGCTTATAATTCATTTTTTTGGAATTTCGCTGTCGTATGATTTTCCAGCTCTTGATCCTTTGAAGTGCTCATAAGCTTTTAATTTCACATTCGATTGAGGTAAATATTCATTTCCGAGGTTACATGACTCAATGACTACGTATTTTAAATTATGATTTTAACATCCCGCGTGTGGCAAATTGATTATCGGAAACTATAGCTATACGCGCGTGCGAGCTTCTGTGTATAGCTTTCTGTCGTTTACAAAGAATGGCTAAAAATAATCCTTCCGGTCACTAGCTTCGTGAGAATTTTCATGTAGCATTATCTAATTGATTCTTCGAAAATGTATCCCAAACTTACGGAGAACGAGCTAATTGCTTATATTTGAGAATTATAATATTACCGATAAAGCTTCTGATTTCGGAGTAACAAATGTCCCATCGGAAGTAACATATATTTTCAATAATTGAAAAAGCGATCCCCTACCATTAGTTTTAACAAACTAATACAGATCTTTAATTACGCCAACATTATTGTATTTCAAAATGCTACTCCCACCAATCCAAACCCTACCCTCCAATCATAAAATT
>JAPYZO010005528.1:0-10149 GCA_030522905.1 Torymus flavipes | reverse complement strand
CTAAAAAATCAATATTGCTATTATACTTATTATATTCCTCCGATATACAGTAGTGAAAAATTAAAAAAAAGAAACATCTCCACCTATTTTCTTCTGCTCACCCCACTAAAATGTTGTTTAAATATAAATACCGAAATTTTATATACTTCGTTTTGCCAGTTTGCTTTATTGCTATTTTGCATTCATGCTGATCATTAGTTTTGTTAGTTTACAATTAATTCCATGTAAAAGGCAGAGTACAGGTAGAATCCATTAGGTTAATCAAACCATCAAAATGGCAATAAAACAAAAGATGAATATACACACAGTGCAGTGTACATTGTTTACACAACACAAACATTAAAGCTGATTGTCAAGCAAATAATACAGCCATGCGAAATACATCATGGGACCATGTTCAAAGAAAACTGGCAAACGCATTAACCACATCAGCCGACCGCGCGCAACGTTTGGAACGCACATAGCGCGCCACCCCACAGGTGAGTGCTAGGCACGTACGTATTACAGGCCGAGTGCCTTCTCCGCCCACGTACGTGCCTCTCTCTCTCTCTCTCACTCTCTCTCCCTCTCTCTCTGGTACAGGTGCGAAGCCCCGGCTCAAGGGCGATCGTCGACTCTCGGATCGATAGACACCCCACCGGTCAGTATGCTTAATACGAATATATATGTATACGTACGTACTATACATACACGTGTGTACGTAAAAGATTCAGGGGCTCGCGTGTGGGCTCGATTGATTCGGATGAGGGGGAGGCCGAGGGACGGAAATAGCGCGCGCGATCTCTATTTTTGCATGTTTTATGAGCCGAGCGCGTGGCAAGGGATCGTAAGGCTGCGGGAATGGATGGGGGCAGGGGAACGAGTAGATCCGTTTTGTTCCGGAAGGAGATGATGGAGAAATTAAGGTTATCGATTAACGGGTCGTATTGATTGGATGTTTTTGCCTATTTCTCATTTAAAAAGTGAGTCAATGATGGTTTAATTAAACGACTTTTGGTTTGGTGGTTATTTCGATATGGAGGTAATTTGGTTGTTTTGCTTTGTAGGCAATTGTTGTCGTCAGGAAAATTGTTTACTCGGCAAACTAATTACTACCCGCTCTTAATTATCCCTGTGAAAACTATTAAAAGTATGACCAATATTAACGAACGTAATATAGTATATGAACCGCAATGTGAATTATTTAACAGAAACTGCTTTTTCATTAAACACTAATTTTCTTTTTCAATTCGTAGTATTCAGAGTTTATTTCTTCTGTAATTGTGCACATATTAGCATTTTTGGTCTATCGTCATCTAGAAAATACTATAAAAAGATTATTTAGCATAAATGTTTAACACCCGTTCATGGTTTATGCATTTTCGCTTTTATTTTGACAATCCGGGCAATCAATATTGAACGCCGACAACAATTTATACGTATACATGAAGTGAGCAAAGATTTGATCTAGTTGTTCTTTGATACATTGAATGGAAAATGCAAGGAAAATATAACCGGAACGTTGTAAATCCGTCATCAGCTTTTCGTAGTTCCCATTAGTGTTTGCGTAGCTACGCTAAAAGCTTTGAGATTGAGCAAGCGCGCCATAAAAATCAAATGTAACCGGACTGACATATTTTTTTTTTTTTTTTTTCTATCGCAGGTAAGAACAATGCAGGGTGATATAGAGTAATAGATACATTTGACAGTGGTTATGTGTAACTCGCATTTCGAGTAAAATTTCATGCATCGATAATGTTACACTATTGTTAACGAAGTGAACAAAGTAATCGCAGTGTCGAGACAATTTACATATTATATTTGTTTTATATAATGCAATTCCAATGAGTATTGAAATTAATCGCGACATAATGGCATTTCTGTTTTAGTTGGTTAACGAACAGGATATTTCTTCTACACGATTATACTAACAATAGTCGATAATCTCGTTAAAATGGAAATGCTACTTAGGTATATTAATTAATTTTGATTTAACAAAATTGAACAATACGTGTTTACCCTGAAAATAAAATAAATTTCCACGGTTAAAAATTAACAAAACTTTAATAGAAAAAAGTTTTAATCCAGTGAATCAATGATGTACCAAAATAAAAGAACTATTTTAAGCCGCACAAATTTTTTTGCTCTCCACAAACCATTAGACCCGTGCATTTTAATGCCACCTTTACAATTTCTCAACGTCAGCATGCGCAACCATCCATCCATCTTCGCCCAATCCATATTTATACGGCGTGTCGCCGACGAGAGATACCTCATTAATTATAAATACACTTCTTGATTCTCGCCTTTTTATATACAATGCCACTGAAAACTTGCTGTTCTCGCGATCGAAACCACTGTTGTTTTTTCTTTCGCATACGCGAGCGTGTCATTGCTTCGAGACTTACTTACCCTCGCACGTGTGTCTCTCTTTCTCTCTCGGGTCGTATAACCTGGAGGAGACGAGACAAGTTCGTGCGCGCAATTAAAACTTGACGGTGTGCACTTTTCCGCTCGTCAACTTTACATTTTCTCATCGATTTGCGGAGCCGTCCGCACGTATGTACGTGTCTATGCATATGTATGCATACATATGTATAGAGGAGCGGTTCGTAGGCCTTGCGGATCGAAGCGGTGAGTGCTCGGCTGCAAGGCTAGATTTTCCGAGGGTAATGACTACTTTACAAGTTACCTATATCTATTTGGTCACAACGTTTTTACCGTTATCTTTTTTTTATTATTATTTATTGTTTTGTCGTGTAAACCCATTATAAAAGCATCAACTACTCTTCTTTTTCAAATTAATTATATAATTTGAAAAGAACAGGAAAATTTGTGTTGTTTATGTTTTATACTTTTTCAAATAGTTTCACTGAAAAAAACTATATTTGAAAAAAATATATTTGTTCAAATTGGGGTTTCTTGAAACATTCATGTGCAAAAACTTTTAAAATATGAAATAAATTCGATTTTTCCTTTTTTGTTGCTCGAGTTTTATTCCAGTCGGTTTGTCTTGATTGACATACATCCATTTTAATCCTTTTATTGGGTCGCAACAAAAATATAATGATTTTCCCAAACCCATTTTGTGTATTGAGTTGAATTTCCTTTGAACTTATAAATACAACTTTTGTCTTTAATGTATCAAATATATTTTCTAACCTCGCAGATCATATGACGGAAAAACACATTTACAACTAAAAAATGAGCCACATTTAAAAGGAAAATATGAAATAAGTATTTTACGTTTAAAAGTGTAAAACATTTAAAACTTACTGCAATGAAATGTCGGAGTTGTTTAAGTTACAAATCTAATAAAATCCTCATTAAACCTGAAGTATTTAAACTCGAATTTCCTTCCACCGAAAAGGGACCGAGACAGTCTCGCCAAAACCAGCGAACACAGAACGGATGCGCAAAATAAAGGAAAAATAATGAGAACGAAAAAGGAGATGCAGCGGTATAATGCAAGTACAACACGCGCAAGCGAGAAAAATCCTCTTCTTTCGACAAACTCGCAATTAATTGCGTTAGCGCGCCGCAACTCATTTGGATTTCAGATGCGCCCGCGCAAACCCGTTTACTTCGCTTTGAGAATAGCCACAGATTTGCTTAGTTTTTATTTTCGTGCTGTTTTTTCCGAGAATTCGCCAAACGCGCACGTGAGCGTCGTCGCTTTTTTGTGTGCAAAGATAAGCTTACCAGACACGCGCGCGCGCTCGCACACGCGAAATAAGAAGTGAAGTAAGCGAGACGGGACTAGCAGGGAAGTTTTTGCCCACTGCCCGCAAAGGATTTTAGCTTCGGTTCTCGACCGTCGAGCTTTAAAAGTTTCACGGTCGTGAATGTTTTATGCCGAATACGCCGCATTAATTTTGTGAGTATTCAGAAAACGGACGATTTCGAAAATTCGTATGGCCAGAATACTGATTTTATTTTGAACTCAATACGTGACAGTTTAAAATCAATTAAACAAATGCGAAATATATAAAAAAAGTATGGCAGTTCAAATAAAATTATCACAAACTGAATTTCAATCAACAATTATAAACGATTTCATATATATTGAATATACTTTTTCCAAAAAATTAAAAAATAAAACATGAACGGAAATATAAAGCAAAAATAAACGTATTAAATTCAGCTATATGAAATGAAAATCGAAAAGGTATAAAATTCAAGTAATCAATAACAATCCATGTATTTTCGATTTCAGAATCAATCTACGTGTAGTGAAGCGCGTTCGTATTTTATAGGTTTTGAGAAAATGGCACAGTAGCTTTTCCAGCTATAGATTTATCGATACTAAAAAGCTAAAAAATAATTCAAAAATCCTCAAATTCTTATAGTAAAAGCTAAATCTGGTGAAACATAACTACTCTTTCTATCAACGCATATTTCAATACGCGGATTCAATCGTTAGTTAAATAATCAAGCAATCAATCGATCTCAAATTACATCAACATAATCCACGCAACGACGTACGTATAATTACGCGTATGGACTATTAATGAAACTCGCACTCGCGAAGCTGTATTCTAGCCCGCAAAATATATGAAACTGCAGGTGCACCAATCGCACAGGCGCGAGTTCTTGCAGATTTCCCGCATAAAAACGAATAGCTCGACGGCAGAACGCTAAAATGCATAGAGGCATAAAAGATGCAACTCGTTCGGATTTATAGCGCCTCGTCCTCGGGAAAATTTCTTCTCTTGCCTCCGCGAGCGCGAGATTTTACAAAAAAGAAAGAAAAAAAACCCATGAGGGAAAAAATGCGCAATCCGCGAGCGGCTCGATCAACCTGTAATCGATTTTGCAGGCTGAGTTGTACTGGAAACCTGCGTTTATATCTCACGTACACGCGTTTCCGTCGACGCGAAACGACGATGGCTTCGCGCTTCTTCCAAGAGAAGTTGATCGATTATTAGGAAAAGTTTGTTGCGTATTATTCGGCAAGTTATTATGAAGTAAGTGTATATCCGCTGGATGTTATGAATAATTTATGGCAAAGTTCCTCTTCGCGAAAATGGTGGTGGCACAACATATTTTATGAATGAACGAACGGCATACAATCAATACCTTATATACATAATTATGATATAAAACTTATAAATGTGTGCTTGTGAAAAGCACTATCGGTGTTATTCTGCTGGAGTCTGATTTTACTCGACGGCAGAATCCTCCGTGTTCACTATATATACATACTTTTATTTTTAGAGTTCCCTGATTACAACGTCAATGCCCGCCTTGCAAGTTGACATTCGACAGCTGTCAAACCAGCTGTCGATTTCCATTAAATGATGTGTTCGTTTTTCTCCGAAAAACACTGCGAAACTCGTTCTCCTTGATTAAAATGTAGCATCTATTGTTCGCTGTGGAAGAGTAATTTCGTATACAAACTCTCTATATATTAAATTTAATTAGTTATTTATAAATATTTTCACAACTAATATACTTAATAGAAGACCCTATAACAGTTTATAGCTATTCGTGAAATTGAATTCATAATTAAATTTTCGCAATCAGTTCCATAAGTCTATTATTCAGTACAGCGATGCACATTGGATTTATATAATCGTACTTCTATTCTAAGCGTATACTGAATCAACCTTGTTGCCAATTTCACATACGAATATTTTATATTTTCATTAATTGAGGTACCACAATGATTATATTCATAAGATCCATTACCATCGATTCTCAATCAGAATGAATTCCAAAAGACACTCTTATTTCCATTTAATTTCTCCCGAGAACATATATCACCACGAGCGAAAGCCAACGACCTTATAGCACCGAATCGAAAGCTCGTCAGCAGAGACACGCGGGGGCATTCACACACACACGGTCGTCCACGCGGGCCCTCAACTTCCCGCCTCCCCGAACCTATAAAAACGGGAACCTCTTCAATTGAATTCTCAACGTCACGGCCGACAGCGAGATAGAGGGACTGCCACACACCACCGCCGTCCCTCATCCCACCCTCTCTCTTTAGATCTTCGCGCGACGCGAAACAGCCGCCCGCGCGCTTATTGATTTTGCGCGGCAAACGCATCCCGCTGTTATAAAAGGACGAAAAAGCGTGTGCAAAAACTTTTGTTTTTTGCCGGCTGGCTCTCTTTCTCTCCCTTACCCTCGGAACTTTTCTGCTTATCCTGCGGAAAAATGAGGATGGGAGGTAGGGGGAAGGGAGCGCGCGAGCGGAAACGGCCGAGTTTATTGAAACGATCGGCCGGAATAAAAAGCCGACGACAGAGGTGATTGCTCCATTGTTTTCCGGCCGCCGCTGCGTCATCTGTGTGTGTGTGCGTATATGTACGGGCATGGGCTTTCGCTTTTCGAGGGACAGAGAGAGAGAAAGCGAGAATCCGAATTCTTTGGTGGACGATTTTTTGCTCATCCGCTCTCGGTGGTATAGAATATAATGCACGGTGATACGCGCGCGCAATGGATTCCGATATAGACGATGTAGCCTGGAAGTAGTAAAAAGCTGGAATTTTCTATCGTCGTTAAAGATTATTCAAGCTTTTCACAGAATTTAAATGCAGAATCGTTATAATAGTGTGGTGAAGATGATAATATGATAATATTAACGGAAATTGTGGAATAAAAGCGGTCATTTTCACAGATATATACGAGTATTATTAACTTATCATTAATTCATGGATAGGATAAATATTTGAAGTATTCGATAACTAATTTCTCTAGAACTTTAGGCATGCCACGAATTATTGATTTTAATTTCATTTAATTTTTATTCATGGTTATTTTACATAAATTACAAAAATAAAATATAAGTAACTTATTTACTAAAATTGGAAGCAGTTATAAACAGTATTGATGTTTCTTTAATAGTATTTTATATACATATGCACGAACAAACACTCTGTATTTTTTCATAAAATATGTTTGCTAATAATCTACATAAACTATGTATCATAATAATAAATTACGAGCGGGTGGAATAGAAGTGGAATAATCAAACACACCTGTTATTTTATACATTAAATAAACATACAACAAAGATGTTATTCTTTAGGAAAATTCTATATTTATTCAAAAATTTCACCTTTTAAACTACAGGGACCTGCCATAAAAACCACAGTTGAATTAAATGGGAGCAAGCCAAAAATCCTTAGAAAAATAGCCTCCTATTCATTGGTACGTGGCTTCCTCAAATTTTATTCGCTGATTCCTTATATTTATTTTTAATTCCAATAACATTCTTACACCAAAATTCATATATATCTAATTTGTTTGTTAAATTATTAGAGAAAATATTAACCATTAAAAATATGTTTTATTATCCGTCCTTTAAAAACAGTGGCCCATGGTGGCCGGATGTGAAGCATTTAAAGATTGAATTTTATTGATCTATATAGAATAAGCGCGGCCTATCATTTCAGTATTTTCCTATTTTAAATAATTTTGTTATTTATACGAATTAGAAAATTCGATTGGTATGTGATATTAATTTCTAAAATAGGAATCCCCACAATTTTCTAAAATTAATAATTTATACATTTAAGTTTTATTTTAATCTTCTGAAAAATAAAATTTTCGAGTTATTTATGCCTTAATGCATTTTTAAGCTTCATAAATATTATTTAATGAGGATTAAAATAATTAATAAAAAAAAATGGTTCGTATAATCTGAAAGCAAGTACATTGAGCAAAAATAATATGTTTTTGATAAAATCTTTTGTGAATTAATCGATGAAAAGCATCCACCGCACATTGGTTTCGATTTCATGATTCAAGTACCATTCAGGGCTACATACGTACCTATTCACCTCATCGCGATTATTTTTATTTTCCCTTGCACGCTCATTCGTAATTGCGGAAACTTCTAGGTCAACTCATCTCGACATCATGCGGCAATATAATTATTACTTCCCCATAACAACCGAACTCTCATCCGCCCCCTCATCTCCCACCATTCAGTGAAGGGAGATTTCTTTTTCCTTCTCGTTCAAAAGCGAGTTTACCGCTCACGTGACTCGCACTCGACGAATCGAGGAAAATTTCATCTCCCTCGCCTATACCCACCGCATAAACTTTCTTTCAAGTTTTTCCAAACACTTTTTGCGGCCTCGAGTTCTCGTAGCATTTGCTAGCGCTCTTCTGTTTTTATCCGTTCGGTTTTATGAATAAAATCGTAAAAACAGAAATCTGGTTTTGATAAAGGAATTTCATGAAAGATTGTGCGTTAGTTTATGTTTTTGTCTTTTTTAAAGCATTTTTTGTAAAGTATTCTATTGATATTTATTCTAGTAATATATAAAAATCTTAAGAAATTGTATTTGCAGGTACTAAGAATTGTAACTGATCTTCTTTTCTATAAAATAAAACTTCGTTATAAGAAAAAAAAGAAAAAACACCAAGAATGTATGTACAGTAATCAATAGACATTTTGATTTATTTGTACGCATATCTCTTTTTCCAAATTATTTATTTATATAGATCTCTCTCTCTCTCTCTCTCATCCGTCTTTCTCTAAATTGGTACTCTGCAATCATTTATGAGAGATTGCCAGGACTTTTCATATTTAGTGAGAAATTAAAACACATTTACGATTCTTGTTCAGAACGTAAATAAATTTGCCAGGCAATTATTACTTCAAACGAGAATTTTTAATTACGCGGCAGTAAAAGCTTGCATTTAGAGTGAAAAAATTTATAACCGAAAAATCTTGCTAATTAACTCATTTTAAAAAATGGCTAACTTGAAAGCTCGCGTAAAAAGTCTAAAATATTTATTTCGTTCAATTTGTCATTTAATGCCGTTTTGACTCTCTTTCAATTTTACATCGACCTTTCTATGTACAGTTTTATCGTGTAGATGGCATTAAGGCTCATTATTACTCAATGTATGCTTTTAACGTTGATGCTGTTCATGCACAACTCAAATGAGCCTCACTCAGGTAAAGCAGAGAGACAATAATACAGCAACTCTCATCTATTTATTTCACTGCAACCACTTCCCCGAATATTATTATCCCGGATTTCGTAAAATTCCGGGATATTTTAACACAGTGAACTTTTTTAGAATTATAATTTAATAAAGTTTATTTTTATATTTTGTAATAATACTTCGTTAAGTACGTTAATTATTTACGTGAAAACATAAAAACTAGTTTATTCTGGAATTAATATTTGAATATTAACATCAGTACAAATATTCATAATAAAGCTTGTATATTGCGTATATTATTGTTTAAAATGTTATTAATTACAATAAATTAATGATAATAATTTTATTAATGTTTTATAAGTTATTAAAAGTTATATGGAAGGTACTAAAATGTATGATAATTTTAATTTCAATTCGTTTATGTAGTACGGAAAGATTTTATTCATTTATGATAAACAATTGATCGATATAGATAATTTATGACAATACTATATTTCGATTCGAAATTATATCCCATGGCAGAAAAATATTTTTATCCATCCCTTCACACGAATTTGTTCTTTTGTATCGCACCCAACCAAATGAAAAGATAATTTTTTACCCAATCACCCTGTACTGTTCTCGACATTTTCTCTCGCCCACTCAAAAGCATAAACGTCGACATAGCTTCCTCTATCCCTCCTATCCGCTATATCACTTGCTCTTCCCGATTCTACCTTACACGTACCTTCGTCCGTCTATATCCTCTACACCTCCTTCGCCGAATTAATTAGCCGGTGCGGAATTCCTGAACGTCTGCGCGGCTTTTCTATACGAGCTATACCTACACACCCCAGTACTAATCGGTAATGGCACTAATGACACGCGCGCGGGGCAGAATGCCGCGGTCATGGGCGACTGCAGCGTCCGGTCTTCAAAGGATGGAAGAGAGGAAGAGGAAGCGAGGTGGCGAGGGGCGAATCCATTAGCTTTTAGAGGACTCTCCCGTGTATCCTCGGCGACGCCTGATTTTCCGATACACGCGTTGACGGGATGCGCTGCAGAGAGGACGATTTTCAGCCGGCGCTCCGACCAGACGCGCGCTTCCGATGTATCGCGGCGGTGGCAGCAGGGGACGCGTTCTATATAGTAGAATATAGGCGCGCGGAGATGAGGTCGATGTTTTTTACGAGGCTGGGAGAGAAATGGAGGGAGTGAGATGAATGAAGTGCTTTTTGCAATAGATAATGGCGTGACATGATCAGCGCGATCGAAAAA
>JAPYZO010005527.1:0-10531 GCA_030522905.1 Torymus flavipes | reverse complement strand
ATGGGATGCTACAACTGGAAAAAAATCTCAAATCGATGCTGGAGTCAGAGATGGGCTAAGTTGCATGATGTGGGCTAAGAAAAATTGTCTACTTGCTGTAGGAACACAGAAAGGAAACTTGGTCATTTATGATCATATAAATGCAAAGTAAAGATTTTGTTTTTATTTGCTAAAATTATTTTAGAATATCTCTGCTTATTTTTAATTGTTGCAATCGCTTTTTTGCAGGAGGATACCAATATTGGGCAAACACAGAAAACGTATAATTTGTGGTGCATGGTCAATGGAAGGCCTGTTGGCTTTGGCTGGTGAAGATAGACTATTAACAGTTAGTACTAGTGATGGAGACACACGTAGAGAAATAGAGCTTCATGGAGAACCATCAGATATTCAATTCAGTGAAATGAAAATGGATCAACGAGTTGGCGGGGAAAATACTGTAAATATCTTTACAGTCTTTAAATTTTACTTATTTTATATAGATTTTGAAAGTTGAACAAAGTTATTAATAAGTCATTTTTAAAAATTGTAGGTATCACTTATTGTTGGTAAAACTACATTATACTTGTACAATATCTTAGATCCAGATAATCCAATAGAATTAACGTTTCAAAAAAGATATGGACCAATTGTATCATACAAGTGGTAATTATTATTTTCATTCATACTTTTTAAAATTTTCAATTAATTTTATCTAATAAAAATATCTTCTGCAGGTATGGAGATGGATACATATTACTTGGTTTTGAGGCAGGCTACATTACTGCTATTTCAACACATATAAAAGAAGTTGGTCAGGAATTATTCCAAGTGAAAAATCACAGAGATTCATTAAATGACCTTGCCATAAATAAAATAACGGGAAAAGTTGTAACATGTGGTGATAATAACTTAAAAATACATAGTCTTCAAAATCTTGAAGAAACAGAAAAAGTAATTACTGTAAGTGGGGAGACAGGAGTTAGTCAGGTATCTTGGTCTGCAGATGGTTCAATGCTGGCAGCAGTTACCCATAGTGGAAATGTTCTGATTTACTTAGCTCAGATTCCTAAACTCATCAGTGTTTGTGGAAACAAAATTGCTGTACTTGCTAGTTTAACTGAAGTTGCTGTTTATATGTATACTTTGGATAAGGTAAATTTTCTAATTTTATGTCTGTATATTTTTCTTTGACTCTTGATTCATCACTTATTAATAACTAATAAAATTCATAACTTTTTTAGACTAAACCTCCACCTCAAATAATAAACACAATAATAGAGCCATCAATTATTGCAGTAGGCCCTCTCCATGTAGCAGTTGCATTAAACAATAGAGCTTTGTTTTGGAATTTAGGTATTGGACAAAGTGCCAATTCCACAATGGTACATTTTGAAAGAGATTACTTAGCTTCTGTGGAGTCAATGAATTTAAATGAAATTTATGCTTCTGTGCTATTTGATGGCAAACTGCAACTACATACAGTAAGTAATATAAGTTTGATAAAAATCCATAGAGCCACCACTTGTTTTACACATTTTTCTGCAGAATTTAAATTCTCTACATTTTTATGTTTTATAGATTAAAAGTGACCTAACTTTAATGAATAGTGGAAAAGACTCGAAAATTTTTCCAGATCAAAGTGCCTTAAGTTCAAGAATAACGTGCCATGCTCTTTCTGCAGATTTTTTAGTATATGGTGATGATGTAAGTTTGTAATGCAAAAAATTATGAATATTCCTAATTTGTAATTATAAAAATTAATAATTATTGTCACAATAGATGGGGAACATAATCTATTTTTATCTCGAAGAATTCAAACAAGCTATTAAATACTCTCATAGTAATGGTGTAAAGCAAGTTTTTCTGGACGCCAACGGGTCGATGTTATGTTTCGTTGACAATAAACTAGAAATTTACATCTATGATCCACTTAATGAAACTGTTTTTCAAGCACCAGATTGTCCTGACTCTATTGAAGGAGTTATTTGGGATCAGAATCTCATGGAACGTACTGTATTTTCCGTCTATAATAATAGTGTGATGACAACATACATATTTGTAAGATATCACATAGAAGGTAAAAAATTGCTTTTCGAAATTACATTTAAATCTGCAAAATATTTCATATAATAAATGTAAATTTAATTCAAATAGGTACAAAAGTTATTAAACTTAGTGACACAAAATTGCCTTCCGACACTGTGCCATCACTAATGTACTCCGGTGAAATGACACTATGCACATTAGGCAGTAAAATAATTCAAATTACATTATCATCACATGAAGAAATTGGAAACATAGTTGATAACAAGAAATTAATAGAAATTCTAGGAAAACAGTTACTAAGTGGAAGGTGACGTTTTCTCTTAAACTGAAATTTTTTTACCAGATTTTTCTTCTAAAATATTAATATATATTTTTGAAAACAGATTTCAACAAGCTTGGGACACATGTAAGAGATTGAATGACAGGAATGAATGGCTAAAGCTAGCTGAAAGTGCACTTGTAAATTTAAATCTAGAAATAGGTAAATATTGATTTTCTGCCTGTAGTATAGTATCTCTTAATCTATTTTCTTTTATACGAGTAAACGCGAAAACTATAATCTGATAAGAAAAAGTATAGCTGAACATGTTCAACTTAATTCTATTAAAAAATATGCTGATTTAATATTACTATTATTTTATTCATTGTTTTTCTTTTTTAATTTATTTATTTTAAATATTATAGCTACAAGAGTCTACCGACATATCGAAGACGCTTCGATGGTATTTTCATTACACAAATTAGAGGATATAAACGAATTCACACTGTTATGTGGTCACATATGCACACTCCTCGGCAAATATGATGAGGCCGAAAAATATTTTCTACAGTCATCTCAACCTGTTGAAGCCTTGTACTTGAGAAGAGATCTTATGCAGTGGGTGCAGGCACTTAGTTTAGCACAAAATTTGAAACCTGAAGAAATACCGTTCATTGCTAGAGAATACGCTCAACAACTTGAATTTACGTAAGAAAATATTTCAGTGATATTATTTATTTTTTAATTAATTTGTAAACATAAATATGTTACATAAATATTACTCAATTATGCAGTGGTAACTATCCAAAGGCTCTTGTAAATTATGAACGAGGCCTAACGGAAGCAACTCCAGCCTTGCTACTAGAGAATCCAAGTCATCGAATACAATGTCTAGCAGGCATAGCACGAACGTCCATCAGGTGCGGAGACAGTCGCAAGGGCGTTGGTATCGCCTTAGAGAACGACAGTCCGAGATATTTGAGAAAAGAATGTGCTGAAATTTTGGAAAACATGAAGGTAATACTTTTATATAACTTGGACAAAGTTTAATTTAAAAGCATTAATATAAATGAAATTTCTTATTTTTGTAATTTTTACTTTGCCAGCAATTCAATGAAGCTGCGCTGCTGTACGAGAAGGCCGAATATTTCGACAAAGCAGCATCTGCGTATATTAAATTGAAAAATTGGTACAAAGTTGGTCAATTACTGCCGCAAATATCGTCTCCAAAAATCAATATTCAGTATGCCAAGGCCAAAGAGTCCGAGGGGAAGTTCGACGAAGCGGCTAAGGCGTTCGAGACTGCCAAGGATTACGATAACATTATTAGAATAAACTTGGAGCATCTAAATAATCCTGGTATGTTGAAAAAATTAAGTATAGTATAACCAATTTTTTTAGTTATGGTAAGTGCGTAAAAATTTTGAAGTTGTACGATAAGTTTTTCCAGTAAATTTGAAAATAAACTCTGACATTAAAAGTATTAATAATATAATTATTTGTCATGTAACGTATAGCCCGAAGCGTTGAAGTCGTGCAACAAACTAAGAGTATAGAAGGAGCAAAGATGGTGGCACGATTTTTCCAGCGAATGAATGACTATAATTCTGCCATAAAATTTTTAATACTGTCTAATTGCCATGACGAAGCCTTTCAACTGGCTAATCAGCACAGCAAAATGGAACTATACGGTGAAATTTTAGCTAACACAATAGACGACGCCAACGTCCGGAAAGAGGATTTCAAGAGTCTTGCCATTTATTTCGAATCGCAAAAAAACAGCCTTTTGGCGGGCAAATATTATTTTTATGCCAGAGAATTCCACAAAGTATGTACATTATGTAAACATGCGATTAAATTTATGTTATCGTTCAAATGAATAATTTTATTGGTTTTGTGCTTAACTGAAATTGAGCACAGAAATATTTGGACTTGGTTTTAATAAAGCTTTTTTTGTTATTTTTAGGCCCTGAAACTTTTATTAAAAGCTGCTCAAATAACAGCAGACGACGATGAAGCATTAAGTTTAGCTATTGATACAGTTGCTACTTCGAAAGACGAAAAATTAGGGAATCAATTGATAGACTTTCTCTTGGGGGGCGATGGCTTACCAAAGGTAAAGAATAATTATATGTACTTTTTTAATATAAATTTTATTAGTATTATATTGAGCTTATAATGACTTCGCTTTTTACAGGATCCAAAATACCTTTTCCGTTTATATATGGCACGAAAACAATATCGGGAAGCAGCAAAAACTGCTGTTATAATTGCTAATGAGGAACAAATAAATGGTTAATCTCATTTTTATAATGCAATATTTTCTTAATATTTCAGAAACTTACCCATTGCTTTTCTGTATAGGGAACTACAGAAACGCTCATGATGTTTTGTTTAGCATGTATCAAGAACTCAAGCGCAACAAAATCAATGCACCTATGGAAATGCAGACCAACATGAGACTTCTGCACTCATACATACTAGTGAGACTCCATGTCAAACGAAACGATCACTTGAAGGGAGCCAGAATGTTGATACGCGTGGCTAACAATATTTCAAAGTTCCCATCTCGTAAGTAAACTTTTATCTTCAAAATCATTTATTACGAGTATTCTTACAAAAACCACCAAACCCGTTGCAGATGTCGTACCGATCCTCACCTCAACAGTGATCGAATGCCACCGCGCAGGATTACGCAGCGCCGCCTTCAACTTCGCAGCAATGCTCATGCGACCGGAGTACAGGTCGCAAATTGATGCCAAGTATGGTAAGAAGATCGAAGCAATCGTGCGCAAACCGCCCCGGGTAAAGGAAAAGGAAGAGGAGGAGCTATATACTCCGTGTCCCTACTGCAAAAATCGGCTGGCTGAGACCGAGGTGAATTGCGAAAAGTGCAAGAACACGATACCGTTTTGCATAGCTACGGTGAGCCTTAGTTTTTCATTTAACCATTATTTTTATTGATCGAAGCAGAAAGTTCATCTATAAATCTTATGTTTTACGTTGCAGGGCCGACATATTATAGAAAGTGACTTTACCGCTTGCCCCCAGTGCGATTTCCCAGCTATAAGAAGCGAATTTATGAGGTGAGCATAATTTATATACTTTTTGCAATTATAATTCATACAATTGCAAGTTCTAGTAAGTTACAATTGAAACTATATAGTACAATGTAACAAAACACGTTTACAATATTCACATTTGCAGGATAATTGAAACCGACGAGACTTGCCCGATATGCTCGGAACACGTGGACCCAAAGAGCGTGCCCAATAATCTAGACATCCGACCTTACCTCTATTTTCACAGCAACGATCGCGACAACAAGATTGAAACCTAATCGGGAATCTTCGCAGTATGTCAACGACTTGCGAAGCCTCAAAGATACAAATGATGTACGTTCGAATACACGTGTACGTAATTATCGATACTCGATGATGCCATGAGACGACGAGATCACAAGAGCGGAGAGACAAAAAAAAACAAGCCTTTCTTGCTCGAGAATAGACATCAGTGAAACCTGTTCGTCAGATATTATAAATCACGACGGCTCTCCGCGTCGCTTGTAACTGAATCTCGTCGTTCGGACGGCAACGAATCCGTCCAATCTCAGTAAATTATATACGATGTAACCAATCCGTCCAATCTCGGTGAATTTTTTTTTTTTTTTTCATTAGACAGTAAGTGTATTTGTTATGCGTGAAACGCGGGCTGAGAGTTAAAATGGAATACGTCTCGACTCTTTTACGGATCTCGAGGGTATAATCAGCTCCTGAAATGTTTGATCTCAAGTCACGAAACAGACTGATTTATTATTTAATTTATTTAAGCATTTTAACTGTTCTTTTCACGGTACAATCATTCTCATTCGCGCCAGGCGACGTACTTTTAATTCGAAACCCATACGTTTGTTCTGTGTTATGTGTGTCTAATATCAACTCAAAAGTACGACTACTTTTTTTTATTTATTATTAGATCGCGACTCCGTTAGAAACGGACTGGCAAATGAAAACGGCAAACGTCGACATTTGCGATTATTATTTTAGCAGGTAGCTTTGTCCTTATTTATGGCTAAAAATCAAACACTCAACCGATCAATTTATATACCTACATTGTCTCACCGAAAACGTGCAATGATTTATGTTTTTCAAATTTAAAAAAAAAAAATACTTCCCATCAATATGCCTCAACAACATATTCCATTGTAATTCCTCGAGCCTCTCCATATGTAGATACGTATATAGATTTTAAAATGTTATACAAAACCCAACCGACCAACTTCAATAAAAACTATATAATATTATACATAAATATTATTCTATATCAAAACTGTTTGCACCTTTGTCTGCGAATCCTATTACTCCTTTCTCTGGGGTATCGACCGAAACTTTCTCTCTCCATAAGCACAAAGAGCACGACGTTAGCATGATAAAAAGAATTAGTAGTGCAAAAACGGCGCGTGTCACGGTTGGAGGCGTCCGTGCGAAAATTAGCTGCGAGGAGCGTGAATGTAGGTGTACCCACGACTGCTGCGTATAGATGCACGCTATTCCGACCCTCGGCCAGCTGACGCTCTTTTGTTAGGCCTTTGTTTACTTATTTGCATCATGGGAAATTTTCTTCTTTTTTATTGGTAGAATATTATAGGGCAGTACTGAGATTTGAGCTAAAATCGAAATTGAGACTAACGATTTATTTTAATTTTGATAATTTATATAGGTAAGATGATTGTACATCAGTATCTACAACTTCAACAGGTTTGATAGTCCTACTACGGAGTTAGATAACAAAATATAATCATTTTTATTAAAGAATAAAGTACTGCACTTGGCAACAAACTCGAGATTAATAATAGTTCCGATTACAAAAGGAATCGCTCCAAGAACACATAAATTAAAAACGATATACGATCATAATAAAAAGCGATGAAAGTAAAGATAACAGAGTGTTGTATAAAACACGCGCAAAAGTATTTTAGCGACCTTGAACAATAATATATATAGCGCAATTTTTCAAGCTTATCATTTCAGCAAAGTCTACCCTCGAAATAATTCATCTCCAAAATCAAATCCAGACCTCAAAAAATTCAAAGCTCCGTACTTTTATACATTCCGGCTCATTAATAATATGCAATACCTGAATAATAAACGCTCGGCAACGAAGGAGATGGCGCTCGAAAAGCGCCACATCATATACGCAGTAACGCAGTTGCTCGCTTCGCTCGCGCCGAGTGACGCAACTAATTGAGATTAACAAAAACAGAGGACAGCGCGCGAAAGAGCGAGAAACTGGTGCCGTTATACACTCGCTCGTGCGATTCTCCGGAATCCTTCCGGCTGCTATAATTGCACCACCTCGGGGAAATTATTTAACTCCGTATATAGAAAATAAGGCCGCGCGCATCAGCTGATGTCTTTTTTGTCGTTGTTCTATATCGCTATATTATTTATAAAGTATATATTATATTCTGTTTTTGTGTATGATGATTGATGGCACGTAGGTAGTCGCTATAAAGAAGTTGCTTCGCGAGTCGAGGCCGCGCTGTACACATTATAATCATAAGTACTCGAATTAAATAACGGCCTGACGAGGCTACGCGCGGCGAATTATGTCAGCCCGCTGTAACACTCACGCGAATTATAATCCATCGCAAAAGTCAAAATGTTTTTTCGTTCCCGATCCAATCGTCATTTAATCCACGAGAATGTACCGCCGCTGCAGCATAGCAGAACCGTGAAGTCACCGCGGCGCGCGCGAGACGGTTTTGCGCGCCAACGGCGAAATTATAACTCGCGCGTGCGCTCTGTTATCTTACACGCATACTTATACTGGAGAACAGCCGATCCCGCGACGATGCATCGCGACGATGACGCAGCGGAAAATGTGAATAGGTATTACTGCAATAAATGGAGAAGCGAATTTTCACTTTCGTAAGTGTATGCGATAATGATGATGTCCGTCGTCGTTGTGTAATGGGAGTATAAAAGTTTCAGAATTATTGAAGAGCGAGTGAAAGAGAGCGTCAATGATCGATGATCCGAGCTCTATAATACTCGAGCGTGTGGCTTGCACAACGGCTCGATCTGATTAATCGGTGAATATTTCTGATTTATTTTTATCGTATGTGTCCACATATGTATGTATGTATATGCGATATTTTATACGAATCTTCCAGTATATATACCAACCTGTTTCTTTAAAACTCCCACACCTCGAAAAAAGCCCACAGCGATATCTAAAAATATGTTCTTTTATCGCACATACTTACACATATACTTACAGAGCGCGTCGATGCGCTATCCGTCCGCAATCTTCACTCGCCGTCGTCGGTGGCCTTTTTTTCGCACAGATAGATAAGCGCGCGCGCTTTATCAACAATTAACGGGGCGCCTATAGCTCGAGCTCGCCTGCATTTTTCATCGCAGGCGATGAGAACCGATCGCGCGGCACAAGAATGGTGTATAAGTCGATAGGTAGGTAGGTAGGATTTATACACGCGACGTCATCGCGCGGCTATATTTAGATATATTACGAGGCTGGCGAATTTTGGAATATTATTATAGAGGTGACGGGTATGCGGTACCGTTATAGTTTTATATTGGAGAAGATTTTGGAGCTGACTAGTAGGCGGTCGAATTTTGAGTTCGACGAGGTATATGGAGCGGCGCAAGCGCGTGAAACGAATGTGGAATGACGAAGAAGAGTGCGGATTGTTTATCATTTATCCGGACAGAATTTATAGTATGTATATGCTGGTGCGCGATATTGTAGGTCTCACGGTTAACTTTAGAAATGAGCAGCGAGACAGAAAGATCATTTGCATTACCCTTGATTAGTCGCAATCAATGCGCGGATTACCGATATATACATAACTGCGATATTAATAAGGTCTTGGAATGGAATGCTCGTGTTCGACAATTAAAAGATTATTTTCTTATTATAAAATTAATATATAAGTATGATTATGAATTGCTCAATTGCGCAATAATTAATATATAACATTTATCATTTTGAATTAATTTATTTATATAATATTAATGTGTTAATATTAATTTTTTTTTAAATGACAGACTGATTAAATTTTTTTCAAGAAATCTTGTCAACAAAAAACTTAAAAACGACTCATAATTCATCTTTGATCGATATTACACGAATAAAAAAAGTTCTGCCAAACCTTTAAGATCCATCCTAAACCTCAGACCATACAATTAAAGCTCAAACAAGAGCGAGCTCGCGAATCTCTCATGCACTCGGGCGTAAAACAAGATCGACCCATTCACACCGTATATATGTATATATATATCTCGAACGCCGCTCGCGTCGTGTAAATAATGTCCCTAAAATAATCTCACGTGACCGTCTCGCTTGTGTGCAAAACCCGAGGAGGAGGAGGCGCCAGCGTACAAGGAAAATAAAAAAAAACTGCCGCGCCGCGAGAATTGAATTGCGCGCAAGAAGCGTCCTTTTTCTCTTTCCGCGCGTGCGGACAGAAATAGAGACGCGCGCTATTGTGTTGCCGAGGCGCTGGAGAGAGGAGTTGGATGATTTCGCGTTGTTTCAGTGTTGATATCATAGGAGGATGAAAAAGTCTGGAGGAGTTTTTTTCCGAATGGTAAGTAGTGGGTGCAGATGCGCATTTGTTAGGTGATAGTTGCGTGGGAACGCATTGGTAAGGGTATAAGTATGTGTAATTTTAATAAATTTTAAATAAAGAAAATTCATTGGTGATTTGGAAATAGCATAGGTGTATGCAAAGCTCGCATAATTCGTATATATACGTGTACTAAAGTCAAGCGCAGTCAAGCATATTGTGCTTATCTAATTCGATATCTGAATATACACTCGGGGCGGTCTGCTTTGCGGTGGGATCGAATGCTTTCGAGTTGTTGGATCCTTAATACATATTACATTTGTTGGGTAGCGGTAAAATGTATGGAGAAACATGCGTGTGTGTATATATATATATAGGTACACAACATGTTTGTACTTCAACATCACAATGTTTTACAGAGAATTAATAGTATACATTTGTAGAAGAGGTTCTTGATTAACAATGTTATTTAAATTATACGACACCAAATAACACCAAATAATTTTCAAAAATTAGTGAGGTTTTATGACGATTAAACGTAACGTTAAAGAACAAACGAAATAACCCACCGTCACACTTGTAACTTCCCAAATCGATACTCGCGAGCCCGAAACTCCATTTTCTAAAAACTTTGGCCTTCAAAACTCCGGAAT
>JAPYZO010005526.1:0-20044 GCA_030522905.1 Torymus flavipes | reverse complement strand
CGAAACGGAAATATGGCATTTTCGGCCTCGGTATGAGGAAAAATAGTATACGCACCTCGGGAGGAAATAAAGAATGCCTCAGATCGCATGTTTGTCACCTTCGCCTTCGGCTCGGGTGACAATTTACATGCGATCTGGGACATTCTTTATTTTTCCGCCCATGGTGCATAATGTACTATTTGTGCTTCGAGCTCATCAGAAATTGATTGTACGAAAAAATATTCAATATAAAAATATGCCTTTTAGTTAGTTTTAGCAGCAGCATGCATAATGTGTTATTTTTCAAAATTTTATTTGTGCTCACATTTCTATGTTTTTAAACGGATCTTTCTCAAAATAGATACATCACGTATATATATAGTCAGACGAAGGTCTGATATCATTACCGATCGAATCTGATCAAAATGCATTGAGATAATCGGGTTCCTTCATCACATGCATATACGTACAGACATACATGCATTCTTGAAAACGCTTAAATGGACTCGATTCTGGTGGAAAATAGTTGTTATTGCTTTATGAAGTAGGCGTAAAATGCATATTTTACGCCCCGTTTTCGACCTAAACGGGCGAAAAATACACTTTCACTGTGTCGGAAATTTTTTCACCTACCCAGCCGTCAACCCCTTATTTTAAGCCCGCAATTCAAAACGAAAAATAGGCATAAAAACCACTGTATCAAAAAATATTGTTTGCAACACGGGCGTCGAATTTATGCCCTCGAGTGATCGTATAGAACTCGAGTCGGCTCTGCCGTTCCTTCCAAGTGGCCAGCGAAGGCGAACAAAAGTGCTTTTCGATCACTATACTTACTCGTGTATAAAATCGTACTCACGTGTTGCATACGATATTTTTCGACATACCTAGTATGTGAAATATTCGATTTACACTGTTTTTTTTGTATGCATTTTTACGCATATAATGTGTACATAGTATATTGTGTACCAAGGGCATAAAGTGGGCCTTTTTAGACCGAGTGTGAAGTTTGCAGTACGAGTCGTAGGTGAGCCGTAGACGATTACTGCAACCACACGAGGTCAAAAAGCCCACTTAGCCCTTGGTGCACACGATATTTTTTGTGACACAGATTTAGGTTTTCGTGTTTTTGTACCTGCA
Organism: Torymus flavipes; assembly: GCA_030522905.1. Taxonomy (NCBI): domain Eukaryota; kingdom Metazoa; phylum Arthropoda; class Insecta; order Hymenoptera; family Torymidae; genus Torymus; species Torymus flavipes. The sequence continues at coordinate 18,928 of JAPYZO010005526.1, read as the reverse complement.
ACGTGAGACTACATTAAGGTATTCCCTGTACAGCAACCAAAGCCCCATTGAAATTTTCATCTTTGTCTTCCCTCGTTTCAACAGATTTCAAATTTTTTGTAAACTTCGTATTTTCCGCCCGCTTCGGAAATTTTGAACCGACTGGTCTAAAAGCGTCTACTTTACGACCTTTTTTAGGTTTAAAAAACGCGAACATCGTGCCTATGTTACAAAAAATGCATTTTACACATAGAATATATAAAATTCAATTTTTCACACTGTTTTCCGCGTGCATGCATTTTTATGCATATATATTATGTATGTAAAAATGTATTTTAAAATCGAAATTTACACAACTATGTAAAAAATATTTATTCTATAGTTTATCGCAAAGGACTAATTACGCTATTATAATTTATTTAACTTAATTTGAATAGTTACATTCCGAAAATTGTTATTAAGTACTCATCAATAAAACACAAACTACCAAAATTAGATACGTTCAAATTATATTACTTTTATATTTTTAAATCAAAAACATCCGATAGCGATCAATTAAACAATCACAAAAGCCTTCATTTACTATATATAAATCAGTTCGACTTGCTGTTTTGTTTACTCGCTATGTCTCTTTCTCTCTCTCTCTCTCACACACTCTCTCTTTTTCCTGACGCGAAACTCGAAAGGTTAAAGTTCTCATGCATAGGCGTTATCCACACCTCTGTAATCGGTGACATCCTCGTTGCACGAAACTTCAATTATCCGGCCTGTTCTTGTGTCTTTTGCATATGCATCGTATAGAGCTCGCGGCTACTTCTAGCTCGAGGAGTTCTCGCTCTAGCTTGCTTTCCGTTCGCGTGCCCCGCAAGTAAGATACTTACTGTGCCAAAATAAAGTTGCAAGTTCATTGGGAATATAGGTGACGCGGCGCCAGTGCGACGACCGGAAGTCATATTACAGATACGCTTCTTTTAATTAATTTTAGAAATAGCTCTTCGCGTGCTTTAAAATTACATACCTGGAAAAGTTATAGGAGTATTAACAATAAATTGGCAAACAATTTTATATATATATATATATATATAATTATAAAAAAAATAAGGGATATATAGTTCATTTGTTAAAAATTCACATAATGATTTTATTTTGTTTTTCAATCACTTAATAAGTACAATTTTCGCATAAATGTTCACAAATAAATTCTTAAACAATTCATATTAGTTGTAACATATCGCTATATTTATAAATTTTTATTATATAGATGATGATTAATATTAATAATACAAAAACAAAGAATATGCTGTTCGAATGATTATATTGTAAACGATATCAAAATATATCAATATAAAATTGAATGCGAGTAATTTCTTAAAAAGTCCTTTTTTCAAAACGAAATAATTTCATTTTTTGAAAAATTTTATTTTTTTACTTTGAACATGAGTTTGAATTTTTTTTATATTAATATGATTCACGTGGCTTTAAACGTCAAAACTCAAAACTTTAATGAAAATAATATTTCAAATCGGCAATCTTATCTGATTTAAAAAAAATTTCTTAACTGTAGAAAATGTTGACATTTAACATGTATGCCAAATCCCATGTAAAATTATTTCAATTTAAAGTTACGATGTTGCATACAAGAATAGTAGTAATATAATGAACATGTTTGACGTAATATAAATAATAAAATTTGAAAGTAATTTATGATTACGTTTCAAATTCATTTTAATGTTATAAAAATCAGTGAAACAAAATTTAATTTGCTACAAGTAATATATACGTTTATAAAGAACGGCAATTCATTTACCCATTTTTTTAATATATATAAACACATTATTTTTATGCAAAGCTTACAACTATACTGTATATCAACAGCATTATTTTCTCATATGACATGAGATAGGAATAAGTAACGATTTAATCTTCAAAAACTTTTATATTTATGTTTGCAATATAAAGATTGTATTTATATCTAATGTTTTAATTATCTTTATTTTTATTTACTTTTTTTTTCGAGCTAGCAATGAGAATATTTTGAGAAATCTCAAAGGCCCTAAAGTAGCTAATAAAGTGTATGTCATAATAAATTGAAATTTAAACAATCTCATTTTAAATCTGAAATTTGTAAACAATTGACTAGCATATAACAACAAAGTCTATAATAGATTTTTTTTTAATTCGAAATGTTTTTATAAATATTACTACTACTTTTCCTTTAAAAATTTTATAACAATTATTTTCTAATAAATATTGCTTTCGAAAATTACTATTCATTAATTTTTAATTCCCTTATTGATAATATATTTACTAAAAAATATTTTCATTAGAGGTAGTTAATATATGATAGAGACTAAAAGTCTTAACGGTTAATATTTTTTTAAACGGAAAAACAACAAGCATGATTATATTTTTAACCATGTACCTAATATACTATATTTTGAATATTATTTATACGTAAATTTTCTAAAACGCTCGAATGTATGTGCAAATTAAAAATAAAATATCCTATAAATTTTATTCATTATGCCACGACTAAAAATATATTTCCAGGTTTCTCATAAGAAATAATTACCCTCATCATTTAAGAAATACAAAAAATAATTGTTCATTTTATCTTGATCTTGTGTAGTTTTAGTTTAAAGCCCAGCAATTCTGAAAGAATTCCAGATAAAGCTGATAAAAGTACAACTTTTGTTATTGTATACAGATAAGGGTTTGCTGATAAACCCGAAATCTTAAATGGACTCTCCAGTTCCTGAAAATTATAAGGCTTGATTAATAATAATTTATTTCGATAAATAGTAACATAAAAACACTAATTATTTTGTATATTACTTTTATTAAATCTGCAGCTAATTTTAAAACACTATTGGCAACCATAAGTTCGTCCTTCTTATGAGGTTTTTGTTCTATTTGTAAGTAAAGATTGATCTGAAAAAAGAAAAATTGTCTTTTGTTTAACTGTATCCTACAGCATTGCTAAAGTTCAATTAATGTAATTTGTTAATTAAATAAAAAAGTACCTGTTCAGTGATTAATACAGAAAGATTCCTGTACTTTTTATTAATTTTCGTACCCAGTGTCATGAATCTTAGTATAAATATACTAAGTCCAAAACTCCAAAATAAAGCTTCCATATTATAATGCGTATGTAAACTGTCAAGGTCCTAAAAAATTAGAATTAAAATATTGTAAAATTTAACGTGAAATTTTAAACTAATTTACTTTACTCAAAACCTACCTTTATTAACTCTAATGAAACGAATGACAATAAAGCTAAAGTTATGATAAACACGGAAGATACAATGACATCCACAGACCTTTGCGGACCTCTCCTCTAAATTTACATAAAAGAAAATTGAAGTATATTAATATTATTTATTGTAAAAAAAAATGGTATCACATTTGTCCTCAAAGATATACAAAATAGAAGACGTTTGAATTCAATCATGTGGTTAAAATAAAAATACTTAGTACAAAAATAAAGTCAAAATTTTGTTTGGGTTTTTTTTTGTGCTCATGAAATTTACACCTCTTCGTGATTTAAAAATATAAAAGTTCTATAATTTCTATATTTATTGTAATTTATGTAGTAATTTACCTTCAAATATGATCTAACACTAAGCCACGTTTTTATATTTCTAACTTTATTTAAACGAAAATGTGGCAAATCGGATTTTCTTGCTCGTCGAGAGGATGTCAAATGCGAAAATAGTTTTGCATAAAGTAATCGTTGCTTATATGTTCGTTCAGCAACTGCTAACAAGAAAAATAATAAAGACGCTAAAATAAGTCTTTGAAAAGCTGAAGACAAAATCAAAATTCGATCCCTTCAAACAGAAAAAATAAATTATTTTATAATTTTCTTACACATTTGCATTCATTTAAAATTTATAATAAGCTTACATTAACGTTGAACCAAAAGCAATGTTGATCATTTTGCAAATCATATCTGAAATAGTCACAGGATTGATCAAAGATAATTGACCAGGTATTAAGGAACTAGAGGTACTATTTGCAGAATCTATTCCAAAATGGTCACTTATACGTCTTAAAGAAGGCACCAAAGACAGCATAACAGCAAGGACTAATCCAGCATAAAAATAATCCATGCTTTCTGGCATAGACTCCACTCTTGCAATTATTGCTGAACTAATATCAAGTACAGAAAGCTCAGCTTTTTTTATATCACGATGAGTCCATATAGTACATGATACTATAATAAAAATGAAATATTAAAAATACAGAATTTTATTGATCTCATATTGGTAGGAATAATAAACTATGTAAATTTTAACAGCTATTAGGGAGTATTCACCTTGATAGGGGTAAGACTAGCGCCAAAAATTATGTTTAATTTTTCATAAGGTAGCAAAGATGTAAAATCCATTGATAGCTTAAAGAAAGGCATTTGTATAATTTTTGTAGTATTTGAAGCGTTTATGCCATGGCACGTATTTTTCGTTAAAATTCTTTTTTATCATAAGTACCATATTGTATAAGTTATTTTCACATAAAAAAATGTCTTTGCCTTGTGTAACATAGTAAAATTATATATTTTGTATTTTTACAATGTGTTCAACCAGCCCACTTAATTATCAACTTTTCCAAATTCCAAAAATGTAACATTGTTTTTACTGCTAGTATTTTTACCCCTAGATCATGAAATTGATATAATTGTTATAAATACCTCTATCAGACGAAGCACAGCTTGAACTTAAAAGTATTGATGGTGGTAGTTCAAACTCCCAAGAAAATGGATGCTCAACAAAATCTCCATAATTTACATTACCCTCAGTTTGGTGATCAGACTCCTCAAACTCAGAACTATTTAAATATGAAAATTAGAGTCTAATTTTTATTGTAATTACAACAAATTAGAATATACGTACGTACCTATAACTACATTCATCACTGTTTGTAGTAACTCCCATCCACTCTGTAGCTGATGTTGTTGCCTCCATAAGATGACTAGTAATAGCTTCCTCACATTCTCCTTCTTCTTCGCTCTCACATTCTTTTGTATCGCTTCTTAAAGATTGAACTGAAGGATGTTCACTAGCCTATGGTAAAGATTATTTATTAAAATAATATATTAATAATCAATTGTATTAGAAGTATTTTACACAAAATTAATGATAAAATTGTATAAAACTACTTGCAGTAACAATGTTGGAGGAAATGTGAATTACCGACGCGATTCCTGCCTTATCGACGCTACAGTATTTATTTATTTTATAAATTTCTAAATGTTTATATAGAAAAACATGACCTTCAGAGAATCTGTTAATGTAAAAACTACACACGGATCATTTTTTTAACAATTCCAAAATTATATTTTAAAAGATTTTCACAAAATCAAAATTTATCATGTACATTTTTCAACACAAAAATTTTATAGAAGATAAAATTAAAATCTTTCTAAAAAAAATTTCTGGATACCCATAATTTTCTGTAAACGAACACCTTGAAGGTCAGAGTTTTTCAAATAAATCTTTAATCTTTAAAAATTAATTAGAACTAAATAATAACCTAGACATCAATACACCATCATTTAAAATTCCCTTAAAAAGGACATATTGTTATTTTATATATTGTTTTAGAATTACTTACTGGGGACTTACATTCGTCATCTTCATTTTTCTTAATATCTCCTTTTTTTCTCGAAGCTTCAGGTGCTGCATGCAAAGTAGAAAACGTTTAGCTACTATGCCATCTTGCCTTTTCAACAAAGATTAAATTATATTAACGGCCGTCTAATATTCCCTACATTTAAATGTTCAATTTGCTTATTCAAAAATATTAATGTATTACGAAATTTCATTTTTAAGTGATACTCTACATTTAATGATAATACTCTACATTTTAATGATAATGATAAAGAAAACGATCTGAAATTGCTTTCTTGTCATGCTATACAAACCAGATATATTACAAGATATATCTTCCTGTTTTGTGACTTCTATTTCGTTCGTATCATTTTCCTTGTCTGCAGTCTTTACTTGATTGTCTTCAGTTTTAGCATTTGAAACTTCTCGATCATTATCACTGGAAACATTGCCATTTAAGCTCTCAAAGCCATCGTCATCCTGATGAACAGCATTTTCATTTTCTTGATTTTCTTCTACATTATTTACTAAAACTATAATTAAACATATATAAAATATTATTTATTGAAAATTAAAAATAATTTTCATTAGCATCTCTTGGTACCTATTTGTTCTTCTACATCTAATAGCTGAGCTTCAACAAACGCTTGAGGACTTGTTGCTGAATTTCTTCTACTACCATCACTTACAGTTACAGCATTTTCCTGTATTACACTAGAGGTACTTGCAACAGTGGACACTTCAATTATAACTTTTTTAGCAAATCTAACTGAAGGAGATACTTCTGTATCTATAGAACTTATTTTATCTGAAGTTACATCTAGAGAAGATTTTGATTCTTCATTTTCACCTATAATTTATAAAATGTTTAAATATATGTTAAAAATGTATCAAACAATTAAAAAGCTAAAAACTTTTTTAGAAATTTCAAAATGTTTATAACATTAGGAAGCAATTATATTCTAATACAAGAGATAGCACAAAATCAATGAAAATTAACATATAAATCGCTCAAAATTAAAAGACAATATATATGCATTATTGTTTACATACGTATATTTCTTCTTGTTCTTGTTTTATTAAGTCGAGATCGACCTTGCCTGGAACGGCGAATTCGTTGCCTTTCATACTTATTAGACATTATGGGACCAGAATTTGTTGACACAATTTGAGAATGTACCATGCATAATGTCAACATCATAACAGCAGGTATTAGTACTTCTGAAGTTGAAATAATCTAACAGACACAAAAACATTATTTTACATCATTTTTAATGAAAAAATCTTTTATATTGAGTAAAAGAACATTTTTGTATGTAAATATATATATGGACTCAAATCAAAAAGTATTATTGTCTTAAAGTAAAATATAGTCAACATTGATATTTTTGATACATAAGAGTTTAAGTTAATGTAATGCATTGGTATATTTAAGTTATTATTAATAAAATTGTAAATTTTAAAACTGTTCAAAATCATTTAACTGTTTGTAAATACTATTTAAAAATACTTTAAAAAAAAATACTTACATCAGATTCATTTTCCTTAGGAAAATGGTAAAAATAAATATAAACATTAAGAATTTGTAGGCCATACAGCAGTAAAAAGAAAATATAAATGCGAGGACTTGTTTGTTGAATCCACCATTCTGCATTAAATGGTAAAAATAACAGTCTTTGGACAGCAAGATAAGCAACTGTTCCAATCCCATGTTTGGGTTTAGCTTTTGGAAAAGATGATCCTAGTGGATAACAAGAATTAAGTTTTGGTTAATGATTGGATATAAATAGAATAAATATTTGTAGCCATTGTACATCTTACCTCTAACAAGATCAACATCAATAAATTCTGTTTTGAGCTTTGCTGTTCTCATAGGAACATGGGTAAATCCACAAAAAATTTTTTGTTCTACAGTTTTCTCCCATTGTTGCTTATCATATGTCCCAATCTTTTTTTGATACCTAGAAATGACAAAAAGTTAATTAAAAAATGTTTTTAATATTGCACTTTGAAAAATGATTCATTTTAATATGTCTGACAATAACAAAATATGAATCAAGCATTTTATAACAAAAATATTGATTCATTACAGAAACAATATTAAAAATAACAAAAAGTAAAACTTTTTAAATTAATAAATGTCTTGCAGTTAGAAAATATTTGAAAGGTTAGCATTTAAAAATTTGACACATGTTAATCACGACATATCAAAACATTAAATTAACTCATCATACTTGGTTTTTAAATACTCCAGATAAAACTAGTATAGATTATAGCAAGCAGTGTTCTCCGTTTGCTGTAGTATAGCAACTAGTAAAGAAAACTCTAAGGGTAAAACCAAAAAAAAGTCGGCTATTCAGCATCAGTACTTATATAGCCCACTTACCAATAAACAAGATTGTTCAATGCCATTTTACAAAATCTGTACCCCTCTCAGCGTTTGCTTGACTACCGCTGCTGCTCCCGTCGTGCTGTTTCTGCTGTTGCTGGGCTCGATTGATCGCCAGAGGGCAAAAAAGCTTTGCATCTTACAGGGGTCTCTATCTTTAACCTCCGTGCAGCGAGCGTCCGCGCCGACAAATCCGCCTTTCTCTCCCTCGCGAGTCGCGCGGCGCCCGCGGCTCAAAATGTGTACTTGAAGCCTCTGAGCAGACTTACTGTATACCTACCTGTATACTTAAGTGCTATACAGCTACTGCTCTGCTGCTGCTGCTGCTCTGAAAAATTTTTTAAGTCTTTGCCTCCTTCTCCCACGCTGCTCTGTCACTTGTCAGCGGCAAAAGGATCGAGACGACGACGGCGACGGTGCCAAGACTGCCAAGCGACGACGAGGCGGTTGCTGCAGCTCGCATTGTTTTGCCGACAAGGGGCGGCCAATAGCTTCTGTCATAATATTGTAAACGTTGCGCGCACTGCGGATCGACTGCGACAAGAGAAGACGGCGGCACTCGAGCTCGGGGTAAGGTTGAGGCTTCTGCGCGGGCGCGGGTGCTAAGAACGGACGGACGAATAATAGATATAATGCGATACGCGATCAGTTCGCGGAATTTCTCTGTGCAGCCACTGCAGCTGCATGCACTGATGATGAACATCAGACGTGTTTTTTGGCCGGCCGCCACGTACGCGCGGTACTGAGCTTCACGCGCGCACTTTGAAGCAGAAACTGTACGTCATTGTTGAAAAAGTAGATCACTTTTTTCCGCAAAGGAATTTTGGTTCGCTTGATTCCCTACAATGTCTTTTAAATAAAAATTTTTCATTAAATCATACTTACTAACTTTAGTTTTCATTAAACTTCAACTAAGTATTATTGTTACTTTATCGATAGTAGGTAGTAGTTGTATGGTGTATCCCGGTGTATGATTGTTTACGGCATTTTTGAAGAATCAGTTTATATTTACGATCGTGAGAGTTGTAGATTCGCGAGCCTACTCCTGCAAAGTATATAGGTACTTAACTAAATAAAGAACGGAGCACAATGTAGAGCGAGTCAAGGCTTGACCAGCCGATTGAATTTTTGAATCGTGCTAGATAAGTGCGCTTCTTTATAATAAGTGCTCGCTCTTGTCTAGTGGGTGTCATTTAATAATCTATAACCTAACCTTTACAAATTCGCCGAGTTTTTTGTCTTGTTCTGCGCCGTCTTCTGTCAGATGACGGACCTTGAATTCATTCCATATGCACACGTGGAAATATCAAACATTAAACATATCGGGTAAGGTAAGGTTCGATTAAGTACTTATCATAGTGTATCAGAATATGATCTAATCACAATCTTTCTTCTATTTACAGGTTTGATGAAATGTAAATCTTATTGAGAGCATAGTACAGTAATTGTCAGAAGTACTTAACAAAGAAGTTATGATACATTATATGTGTATTTACACAATTTCTGTTAGAACAATAACGTAACGCATATGTCAGAAGATGTTGATTGTTTTTGCAAGCTTGATTATTTTGAGATGTACGTCATTAGTCAATGGTGTACCTCAAAGGTACGAAAAAAAGGATTTACTCAAGTTTCGAGAGGAAACACGTGCAATGTTTGAACATGCATATTCGAGCTACTTGAGATATGCGTATCCATATGATGAACTACGCTCATTAAGCTGTGATGGTTTTGACACATGGGGTAGCTTTTCACTCACCCTCATAGATGCTCTAGATACACTAGCTGTGATGGGAAACTTTACAGAGTTCCGTAGAGTAGCAGAAATTATATCATCAAGATCAGATTTTGAAGCTAATATTAATGTATCTGTCTTTGAAACAAACATTCGGGTCATTGGTGGTTTATTAAGTGCACATCTTCTATCAAGAAAAGCTGGGATGCAATTGGAACCTGGTTGGCCTTGTAATGGACCATTATTGCGCCTTGCTGAGGATATGGCTAAAAGACTGATTGTTGCATTTGACACACCAACTGGAATGCCTTATGGAACAGTAAACTTAAAGTATGGAGTTCCTCAAGGAGAAACAAGTATTACATGTACAGCTGGGATTGGTACATTTATTCTTGAATTTGGAACTTTATCACGATTAACTGGTGATCCCTTGTATGAAGAAGTTGCTATGAATGCCATGAAAGCTCTGCATTATTATAAGTCAAATATAGGTTTAGTGGGAAATCATGTAGATGTATTAACTGGTCACTGGACTGCTCAAGACTCTGGAATAGGTGCTGGTGTTGATTCTTATTTTGAGTATTTAGCAAAAGGAACTCTACTTTTCCAGGATCCTTCTCTAGCTACAATATTTCATGAACACAGAGCAGCTATTGAAAAGTATATTCGAAGAGAAGACTGGCATCTCTGGGTTTCCATGACAAAGGGTCAAGTGACATTACCTGTTTTCCAGTCACTTGATGCTTATTGGCCTGGAGTCTTAAGTCTCTTTGGAGAAGTAGGAGATGCTATGAAATCTCTCCATAATTATCACAAAGTATGGAAACAGTTTGGGTTTACTCCAGAATTTTATAATATTCCTCAAGGTGAAGCTGGAACCAACAGGGAAGGATATCCTTTGAGACCTGAACTAATTGAATCTGTCATGTATCTCTATAGAGCAACTGGTGATCCATATCTTATTCAAGTTGGAATTGATGTCTTAAGAAGCTTACAACATAGCGCAAAAACTACATGTGGTTATGCTACAATAAATGATGTTAGAGATCATAGAAAGGCTGACAGAATGGAATCATTTTTTTTAGCTGAAACAACAAAATACCTTTATTTACTATTTGATCCTGATAATTTTATTCATAATTCAGGTATGTAATTCATGAATTTTTTTTTAATTTCATTTATATATAACATTAAAACATGTAATGTGACAATTAATTTACTACAATTCAATATTATTTATAGGAGAGCATGGAGATGTAATTTATACACCATGGGGACAATGTATTGTAGATGCTGGTGGCTATATATTTAATACAGAAGCTCATCCAATTGATCCTGGTGCACTACATTGCTGTCAACATCCGCACAACCTTTTTCCTCAAACAAAATCAAAACTTAGAAAATTTGTTGCTGTAAATGATAGGAGAAGTGAAGATCCAGGAAATGTAAAATTTTTTGAAGATGATATTAACAAAAGAGAAGAGAGCAATCGAACAATTAAAATAGAAAAATTATCTGATATAAAGAAAAGTGAATTAAGTGAAAACATAAACGACACAAAACAAACTGATATTACAGAATCTGAAGAAATTTCTATAAAAAAGGAAACTGAAACGTTTGAAGCAAATGTTTCTGCAGATTCTAGTAATTATAAAGTAAGAGTAATGGCTCCTCCAAGTGCAATTTATAAGGCAGATGATAGTGAAAATGTGGAAACACTTGTAACTGCATCAAGAGCTACTGGAGAATTTCCAACTTCTAATGATGACACATCAAATAAAAGTGAATCAATGAAAATTGACAAAACTACCTCAGAAAAGAAGATTTACTTTGATCCACAGGTGATGTTAGAAAGAATAAGAAAAAATAATTTGTATCCTTCTAATCTAACAGCAAAAGAAGATTTTCAATTATTAAGCTGTCAATCACAACCATTTCTTCAACGTATATCTATTGTGGGAGAATTTTTTTAATTCCGTATCTGTATATATTACCAAAGACCCTATATACAAATTTATTTTCTTTATTTTTATAAAGTACAAAAAATGTTTAATATAGGTTTCTATCACTATTTTTAAATTTAAAAACATATATTATCAAAATGCACTGACTGATGAATTTAAACATTTTATTTATACTTGTTTTTATACAATATCTGTGCATTTACTTGTATAATTTCTAATAAAATATGTGATTGAACTTAATTAGAACAACTAATATATAAAAGATACTTCCAGATAGAAAAATACCCATCTTTTTTTTACTAGTTAAAAATTGGAAAATTTACAATGGTAATTTTTCTATCTAAATATAAATAGAAAGCAATTTTCACATCAATAATATCAGTAATGAAAATTGTTAATGTTGAATTACTAGAGTTTGCTAGTAATTTATTGGAATTTTTTGTGATTCTTTAAACATTTTATTTATTTATAACAATTTATGATAAAGTTTTTGTCGCTTTGAATTATTGTAAATAAATTAGTTTACTAAAAATAAACTTCATTTGCTCACAGTCAACAAAATTATTTAAAATATTTAAAAGAATTACATTTTTGCGCATTTTAATTGTACGTATAACGATGTTATGTAGGTTATTTAAATAAAAAATATTATTGTTAAAGAACTCATTTTAAGTATTTATTAAAACAATCAATTACCTACTCTTATTCCCAATAAATATACTATTCACGCGCGCGCGTTACCTGTAAGTTCTAAATCTTCCTATGTAACGTGTAAGGAACTATGAATATATACCTATACTATATTATATACAGGCTACAGCAGACAGCACGCACCTGTTGAATCTTTGATTTCACGAATCACAGTTGGATGCAGCGTCGGAAATTCAAAAACCCATTTCCATATACTTTGAAGCAAACTTAAAAAAATCTAAAGTGTAAATTGAGATAAGATAGGACCGTGCGAACCCATAAAAACTTATAGCTTATCTCCTATACTTATATATTGCTCGAGAGGGGTTGACTTATCTAACCGATTTATCACTCCCAATTCCCATCATGCCGCCCATGCGGTTGGTATCACCGCCGCCAGGCGAACGGCGACCCCTATATTTATGCAGAACTCATTTTCAAAAATGACCGTTTGAGCTGTTTGAAAGAAGAGAGAGAAAGAGAGAGAGAGAGAGAGAGAGTAGGGAGAGAGTCTTCGGTTCAGTGAGGGATGAGAGGCAATAGACAAGGACAACCATATACCTAATACTTGTTCCACCCCTCCCTTCAAACTTCAACCTGCGCGATACACTTGCGAGAGTTGCAACTCGCCCCACGCACACGCGGGGACTCAGCGAGCTGGACCGGGTGTATTTATGCGTTCCGTAACTTTGCGTCGGTGCGTCGTAGACGATACGCTCCGATTTCCCGAGATTATCTCGCAAGAAGAGAAAAAACGGAGAATGTATCTCGCTGTTGGGTCTGCAGGCATATTTTTGTGGAACTAAAACTGAAGCAAGTAATGCGGCGGAGTGGTCGCGGACTTGTCCTTTCATAACACGCAGGCCGTGTTCATTTATTAGGTAGTTGAGCATTGAATTCTCCGAGTTGTTTTTGTTTCGAGAAGAGTTAAGGATATTCTATGTACTGCAACATGGATCCTGCGATGTATATTACTGGAAAACGTGAGTAAAATGAGAAATCTCTTATATTTTTTTATCAATCTAATTTTCAAGTACTTTTTTGCCTATAAGAATAATACGATTAAGAAATTCACTTTCATTCTCACGAAATAATGAAATCTGTTATTATTTAATACTTAAATATATCGTTGATATAATTGTTTTAGCACGATATATATTAATAAATATAATTTGTCGATACTTATTATCTTTTTGCTTTGGAATGTCGACAAATTTAATATTTCATATAATAAAAATATGCTGCATATATCGCAAAGTTTTTATATTTAAATATTTAAAAAAGTAAATGAAAATGCATGTTTTTTACTTTTAGACATAACTTAATCAAATTGTTTACTATACATAAAAAATTCATTGATTTTATTTACATTATTGCCATTTAATAATTTGTATGTATTACATTTGTAGATTGTAAAACAATTGAAAAATATTTTACACCAAGTGGCTCGTCTAACTACAGTACATGTTCTGATAATCCAATTGAAAATGTGAATTTTAATAAAAACAACATGCACACATCAACAGAATCTGAAATTTTAGCAGGACAGATGTCTTTAGAAGAGTCAGGTACATTTACTGTACCAAGTTATGATTTTAATGATTTAAGTTCAGAAAATATTTTAGATCAAAATTTAGATGTTATTGAGGAAAATGATAATGTTTTTGTAAATTGTAATGAAGACAATAATTTATATTTAAGTGAAAATGATACTACTCAATATATACAACTCAAATCAATATCCGAACTAGAAAAGATGAAATCTGGTAATTATTACCATAATAATTTTATAACTTCAAATAATTTAGATAAAACTGAAGTAGGAGATACTGAGCTAAATGATTTATTATCAGATGCAGCCAAATTGTCAATAGAACAAGAACGACTGATAACTATTATGGAAGAAAGTGAAGTAGCATCTAATTCTATTGTGGAAAATTTAAAATCTATAAATGTTCAAAGTACTACTGGAGAGTATCTCGTAGATATGATTACTCATCTTAAAAAATATGAACAAATCAATGATTGTAATAAAAATGTTACCAAAAAAGTTTTATTTGCAAATGAAGATAATATAATCCATAATGACGAAAATTATGAAAAAACTAATGAAGTGAAATTGAAAGAGCAAAAAAAAAGGCCTAATCCACTGGTTCGAAAAAATAAGTGCTTTGCACAAAACAAAAATATTAATAGAAACTATGATTATCAAAATACAACAGAATCTTTTGTCCAGTGGGAGAGGAAAATCGAAGAAATTCAAAATTCAGAAAATCGAAATTCTAGAAGAAGTGTTTCTTATTCAGAACTAAGTTGTTTAACTGAAAGTTACTGCGGAGATGACGAATATTCAACTAGCTTTAAAACTCTTGATGATACTTATATTTCAAATTATTTCATGGATACCGATGGATATAGAAGTAATTTACAAAGAAAATATCTCCTACATAGAAGTAAATCATGTGATACTCTACCAAAAGAAGAGAAACATTTACCTCATATTGTCTATGATTTTTTGAAAACTTTATCAAATGCAATAGACTATTTAAAAAAACAATCCATTGTTTGTACTTGTGAACATTGTATTCCTAATCGAAAGCATTCAAATAAAGGGAACAACAAGAATTCAAAGATTGAGTCTTTAAAAATCACAGATGAACAAAAAGTTGTAAAAGGTAAATGTTCTGCTAAATTAAAATTACTAAGTTATTTCTATTTACCCTAGAATCTTCTTAAGTTATTTTCAGTTTTGTCTAACAATTTATATTAATATTTATAAACATTTATATTTACAGAAGTAAAACATCCTTCAAAAGTTATACCACTAAAAATAGTTACAAATAAGAGAGCCTTATCACCAGAATTATTATCAAAGAATTCATCTGAAAGTACAAAAAAATTAACTCCCAAATCATCCAGCCAATTGTTTCAAACTGTTAACAAATTAACTCCTAAATCAGCCAGTCAATCATTTCAAAATGTCAAAAGTCCAAGAACACCCAACCTAACACCAACAACATCAGTAAATAGATTATACTCTTGGCATAAGGAAATAAAGTCACCAGTGGGAGAATACATAAGAGGAAAAAGCCCTAGTCCTTTTAAAAATTCTACGACAAAAAAAAAAGAGTAAAAATTTCCTTTTAATATATGTTTAAATCACTTACCAGTTAGTGATAAAAGTGCAAATTAGGGTTTTATATTTTTTTATTATTTGTTTTTATGCTTATCTAAATTTTATAATTAAAAAGGTTTTAATTTAAAAGTTTATACCCACCGAGTATTCTCATTTATAGTATTGCATGCATTATGTATCTAAAAAAAAAACATAGTATATTGTATCATATAAGAAAGAAAAGAACGTGAGTTTCAATGCAGAGTATTTACCAAACAAATTGGACAAAATTTAAGTTTATTACTGTTATCATTCACGTAACAAAATAAATTCTGAAATCACATTTCTAACAAAAAAGTGTAATGTAGAAATCAGTTCAAAAGGAATGTAAAAAGTGTAAATGTGAAGATGTGTATAATTTTAAGTTACAGTACTGTTTTAAAAAATAGTATTTTAAAAGTAAGTAATCTATAAAAGATAGAATACTGGTTTCAAGTGTACACTGCTTTATATTTTACATTAATTTGCAATACAGTAATGGTTATAACTACAATTAGTATTAGTTCTGTTTTAAAGTTAAACAAATTATTTTAAATCTTTATCAATAAACATTTAATTTTTAAATCTTCAATGTTAAAATAATTTTAAAATATACAAAACAGTATAAAATAGAAAAAATAGATCTAAAAATTTATTTGATAATTATTAAAAATATCTAAACTTTGAAAGATTGTATTTTCTACAAAAACTATGTACTTAATTGACAAATAAAATTACTTACACACATGCTAATGTCGTATCAATCTTATTCAATTTTAATATCTTTTAAATATTATGATTTAGTTAATATATACATGATTATTATTCATTATTTTGTTCAACTGTATGTTGTATTTGCATACTATATTTTGTCATTTCTTCAATGGCTATCATGTGTTTTCTGTTTTGTTCTTGTGTAATCTGTTCCATTATTTCATGATTATATGTTGAATGAAGTAATAATGCAAGAACCCCAGCTCTAGACGCCATATTTGATCGAATTTGTCTTTCCTGCTCAACAAGTTCATCAATCTTCAACCACTGACGAACTCTTTCCATATCTATTTCAGCCCTTCGTAGTTTTTCCCAAACATAATGTTTAACACAATTTTTTTTAGGAGCTCTACAAAATTCTCCAGTTGCATTAAAAACATTTATTACGAGAGGACAACCACACACTTCGGTATCACTAATTTTAGGATCTTTACAATGTTCTGGACAAAGCACTCTTAATCGTTTACAATACGTATGATTTATAGGATTATAAAAGTCACAAAACATTACTTGTCCTTCAATCCTGGTTTTAAAAATAGATCCAAATGATGCTTGGGACTCATACTGAAATAATTATGAATTATTTAGGATTAATTTAAAATTACATTAAATTTATATATGAGAGCATTATTTAAATACCTTATTAAAACACTTTTCCATATGCTTAATTGCTGTCCTTGAACTAATTTCATGGCCACAAGTTATACAGTACATACTCATTTCAGTATCATCATTATCATCAATTTCAGCTTTAGGATCTATTGCAGCGTGCCTAGCACGCTCAACAATTTTGTCTAACTCTGCATGCCTTTTGTCCAATTCTTGAAGAATTCTTCTCACTTCTTGTTGCTGTCTTCTCACATTTTCTAAAGCTATTCTATTGTTTTGTTCTGCTATACATGGTGTAAGAGCCCATTCTTGCAGTCTTTGTGGAAGCACCTGAAAAATTCTACTTGTTGCTAATTTTATTCCGCAATCTTCAGAACAATATTTACTTCCAGGTCGAGATTGTTTTGTACATGATGGACCATAACAATGACGGGGTGGTTCTAGGAAATCTATTCTTTCATTACTCGAATCTCGTCTTCGTTTTCTATTTAATTTAGTATTACGATTAAGACTTTTAGATGGTTTTAATGGATCTCCAAGAACCCTACAAGTTCTTTGATCACAACGAAGTTTTAAACGAATTGATGGACCAAATTTTTTAAGATGTCTGTAATAATACAATAAAATAATTAAAAATAAAATTACAATTGTTAGCTACTGAAGCGATGAGAAAATTTTACCTGCAAGCATCACATTTACCGCAATTTTCAGTCCGCACACAACCAGAACATTCACCACATCGCTTTGATGACTTCTTAGCAACAGTTGGATCCCAAGGAGCATCATATTCATATCGTAAAACTCTATCTTTTTCTTTTTCTTTATATTTTTTATGTTTATAATCTTCTTTTTCATGCTTTTCTACACGCTCAGTCTTCTTAGGTTTGTACCTAGTAACTAATGTAGCATCTTCTTCTTTACATCTCTATAAAATTTTTTAAACTCTATATACGTTCAACAATATTTAATACATCATGATAAATTTATAAAAATTCAAAATGTAAATTACTTACAACACAGAAGAATTGTTTAATATGTTTAGCTTCTTTTTCTGTAATATTTATACAGTCTCCATGATACCATTCTTCACATGCATCACAACCACTTTAAACATATAAAAATATAGTATCATTAACATTCATCTAGTCACAAATGATTGATAATACTTACATCATAAATCGTGAACTATCTGAACTTCTGCATATACAGTATGCTTGTCCATCTTGTTTTAAAAGAGTTGCTATTTTACTTTTTCTCTCGGGCAACATAAATTGCTTAGCAATTTCTTCTTTCTAAAATAAAAAAAAAAATAAATTATATAGTTATAAAGATATTAAGTACATGAAAATATCAATAACTTTAGTCATCTGGTTCATAAAAATAATTATCCATAACCTAACTGCATCAATATATTTTATCAAACATTTTTCTAAGATAGAAAAACACTGATGATTAGTTGTAATATAACACAATAAATACTTATATTCTATGACCATTGCATAAAATAAAGATGATATTGAAATATTATTAATTACCGATAAGCCATGTCGTTTATCCCCCATTTCACTAGATTAAAAGTAATTTGGATTAGAACTTTTTATATAAAAGCTTTTACTTGTTCAAACTATTGTTTGTAATATACTTATATACTACAAACACCTACATGATGTTGAATAAAATCATTTTTCTTTATTAAAAATTACTACAGACTAACAACAGCAAACAAGCTAAACGCCGAAACACAACATACATGTGCGACGCGACTATGTGACTACTGACTATGCGAGTAGGACTATAGCTATAGGTATGTGACCAAGACCACGTGACCATAGGATGTTTGAAACGTCAATTGTCTATCACGTGATTTATATCCACCATTTTTTTCTATATTATGCACGGAGTAATATACATAACCCGCGGTAGTTTAAAAGTTTAAAATTATTAAAAGTTTAAAATTATGTATTTTTAAGGTGGTTTCTATGGTATTATATATTATTTGTTACACGCTAAAAGGAACAGGGTACA